>JAMZAV010006406.1:0-37917 GCA_024449915.1 Sweltsa coloradensis
AGTTGGGTCCCACGCTAGGTGCACTCTCGCATCATCTTGGCTCGAGATGAGCTCGGTGTGCAAAGGAGAGCAGAAAAGAAGGAAAATAGATAATAATAATAATAATAATAATAATATATTATTATTAATAATAATAATAATAATAATAATATAATAATAATAATAATAATAATAATAATATAATAAACGCAATAAAAGCAGATCGACGCGGCGAAATGTCCGACCAGTTGATTGTGTTAATTAATAATAATAATAATAATAATAATAATAATAATAATAATAATAATGTAGAATAGTTCGTAAATTTCTAAACTAAGAATGATACTTCGAGATTTCGAGACAGCTTCCATCCTGACATGGTTTCGTGGTTTCCCATAGTCCGAAGAGCAAATGCTAGGATGGCGACGAGAAATCGGCCACGACCGTACACAGCAGAAAGAAACATCATCTACAAACAATATTACAATTTATAATGACTTATTTTAGTTAGAGTTAAGACAAAAGTAATAATGTCTGTAATAGGTACACATGGAAGTACTTGACGTAAGTCCGTACAACATGTTAGCACCGGTTTTGACCGAGTTTGTATGAAATACATCCAATAAATAATAAATAATAATAATATAATATAATAATAATAAAATAAATAATAATAGTAATAGTATAGTAATTAATATAATAAATAATAATCAACACACCATTAACTCATCTAGTCAATTGTCATAAACACAGGCGGCGCAATATGAACCTAACCGTTGAAGCGTTCAGTTTCTCACGTCGCGTCGTCACAATCACCACCAAATACCTCGTGGTGTAAACGTGAAAAAAAACATTCGTTCCAAGTCACCGGAGCCTCGTGAACTTGTCCCAAGACACCGATTTGTGATTTTGAGCGACTTGGAGGAATTTCTCGACTCAGAACGTGTGTGAGTTGAAACGAGTGGTCTCAAGACTTGCTTCCAGGCCCTCAATCACCAGCAACATGCTAACTGTGGAGAATCCACCCTGCGTCGTAACAGGAAGTGCCCTGAGTTCCTGAAGGCAGCAGAATCCAGGTCCAGGGCCTCACCGGCATCACCAGCGACCGTCGACTTCCACAAGGAAACCACTCCGACTCGTACAGCCCCTGTAACTTCTTATGACAGGGAAACCCATTCTTATGCTGATGTATTAACTAACACCAACCAACACCGTGTTCGATCTCCGCCCAAACCAAACAACCCCCGTCCTGCAACCCTGATCCACCCCAGTCCCTGTCTAAGACATCATTGCAACCCTAGCTGAAGCCCTGACTTCTCTCTCTTCAGATCCCGTCATTGCCATCCTTGCAAACCTCCTCAAAGATCTTGCGTGTAATAATGCTACTCTTTTGTCATTAAACAACCATGGGAAGTACCCCCTAAATCCAACACATGTACCTCCCACTCACCAGTCCACCTAGCTAGAAACTAGAGTTTTCCCTACTGACAAACATTATCCTGTAAAAAGTTAAAGTACAACTCGGTATTGGACATACAAACATAAACAAAAACTTACTTTAATGCAGTTGTCATAAGCCATAAGCCATAAAGAACTGATCCAAGTTCAAACTTTTTAGATTTCTCATCCATAAGTAATCTATTTTACTAAATTTAGTTCACATCACACACATTTCTTTAATTTCTTTATTTTGTATTCACATTAATAATTTTTGTTTCGCTATTACTATCATCATCATCATTTTATTTTTTTATTATACACTTATAAAACAATCTAATCATCAAAGACACCATTACATCATCTCATTTCATTATCACAGGAGGCGCAACATGACCTGGACGGTTGGCACGCCTCAGACCTAATAAACTTCAAACTTCAACTTCCACTACTCGGATTGTCGATCGACGACATCGATTTTGATTCGACATCGATTTTGTCGTGTTCATAGAGGTGTGCATTATGTGTGTCTCAGATACAAGAAACTAGTAGAACAGGTATTGATTATTTAAATAAGTATTTATTGGACGTACACTGTTCTTTATCAATATTTATTAAATTATTAGTGATATTTTGATTTTTATTCACAAATCTTTTTCAAACTGAAGGTTGATAAAAGAAAAATTAACAACAATCCATATAATAAAAATGACCATGAAATATATCTGCCAACACAATTGATGAAAATAAAATAAAAACGTGACAAAAATAAAATATACATTGCCCTAGATCACAAAAAATTAATGAAGATGAGTTAATTACAAGTTAATTAACAATATAAAAATAGACATTACGTTGATTGGATCAAGGCCTAGATGTACTAGGACAGAAAATATTCAGATATAGGTGGACAATGTGCACTGGGAGTACTCATGATGTTAGAATTACAAGCCATGAAGCAAGCTTCCTTAAACTTCCTTTTATCTCGATTGCTTTCATGACATAAAGCAGAAGTGTTGTCCCAATTGATGAAATGGTGGTTTTCATAAACGTGTTCTGCTATTTTTGATGAGTGTATTTTGTGCTGGGTAACATTGCTCTTGTGCTCCTTTCACACGAACTGCCAAAGGTCGTTGGTCTTGTGGTTAACGTCTCTGCTTTCAGTGCAGTAGGTCCAGGGTTCGATTTCCCGCTCTAGGCAAGAGTTTTTTCTTCTGATTTAGACTTTCATCTGTTCTTGGCTTAGGAATTTGTAAACGGTGACTTTGGAGCCTTCCTAGCAATAATAATAAGAAGAAGAAGAAGAAGAAGAAGAAGAAGAAGAAGAAGAAAGAAGAAGAAGAAGAAGAAGAAGAAGAAGAAGAAGAAGAATAAGCCTTGTTGATTCTGGGTCTGTCCGCGGGCTACAATCGTGTCCAGCTTGATTGATCGGTGTTTCCTACTTAAATGTGTGTACGTGTGCTCGTTGGTCTTGTTGTGTGGCTCGTGTGGTCTTATGTGTGGCTCGTTGGTCTTGTGGTTAGCGTATCTGCTTCCAATGCAGAAAGTCCAGGGTTCGATTCCCGTCAAAGTCAGAAGTTTTTTAACTTCTGATTTGGACTTAAGTCCATCAGTTCTTGTCTTAGGAGTTTGTAAACGGTGACTTTGGAGCCGTCCTAGCAACGAAGCACATAATAAATTTCAGAGTTGTTCTGAATCGGCCTTGTTGATTCTGGCGTTGATTCGCGGGTGTTCGCACTGTCCATACCACTGATTGCTATATTTCCTATAAAAAAATATCGATCTTTGGTTGGTTATCGCTCACTCGTCGATTGCGTCGGGGCCTGCAGGGTTGGCTTGGTCGCTTTGATTTAAAGTCCCCACTGAAAATCAGTATATAACTGAGTGGGTAGACTCTAAATAAAATTTATTTATTATTATTTATAAATATGCCTGTCTCTATAGTTGGACATGTTCGCTCGTCGATGGTGTCGGCGCCTGCATGGTTGGCTTGGTCGTTTTAATTAGTTCTGTGACTGAGTGGGTGTTGATATTTGGAATTAAATGCACATAACAGTCGTAATTCTACCATAATGAAGTAAAATTTACCGTATTCCGTCATAAACAAATGATTAAAATAGCAGATTGTGTTAGGCGTTTGGTGGAGGTGCCGGGTAGAGCGAGAAAAGTTGAAACTCCATAAGAATAGCATTTTTGGGTGGAGGCGCCGGGGTCCTAACTTTTTAAATTTAAATTATTTCAATTTCGGAGGAGGTATTATTGCTGTGTATTTGTTAAGGGTAACGTCTGTAATCGTTTTTCGACTGCTTACCCTGCTAAAAACTTGCCTGCTCTGTGTACCCTGCTTACACCTCGCCTACTTAATGATTCTGTCAACAACTTCTCAAAGCCTGCTTATCATGGCTTCCCACTGCCTACTTAACGGACATACGTTTTTAAGTCGCTCTCAAAACCCACCCACGAGAAGGCGGTAGCTTGAGTATTTTTTTAAATTTGGGTAAACAAAAAACTTTCTTGTGTTTGTTAGTCCATGTGCGTTGTATCTCTCTTTTTTGGCTTGTCATAGGGTCTAGACCTAGCATAACCTCGTTGGTCAAGGTCAAGAAGTTAAAATAAATTTAAAAACATCAAACTATATCACGAAACATTCAAAATGCTACATTTTGGCTGGCTAGGCCTAGGTCTAGGCTACCCTACGCTAGGCCTAGGCCCCACCTTTCCCTAGCTATGCCCTAGAGCCTCGACCTAAAACATGCATTTAGTTGTTTGAATTCCTGACACTGCTAATTTTTTTCGTGGTAAGAAAATAATTCATTAAATATAAGATCCTAGGAACAATTAAAATTAATTAATTACAATCCTGCTTGCATTTCACTTCTTCGCATTGGGCCCAAAATTGTAGTAGGTGAATTAGGCTCGCAAGCATACACTTTGGGGCGACCCCCGCTCGGGTGCTAACCAAGCAGACGCCCGATGCCTACTTGTGACATTTCGACGCCAACTTCATCACGGGGACTTCCGGCTAACGAGTCGACTTAGCCAAGCAGACTCGCTCAAAAAGTCGATTACAGACGCACCCTAAGTATTGCGCACGTGTCGGTGAGTTAAGTAATTGTGTTTCAGATACGAAGGTCGGTGTACTATAAGCAAAAAATCGCAATCACAGTTTGTACTTGCTCTACTTATTAAACAGAGTGGACTTTCATAAACGCGTATATCATTACGATCTTAGGTACCTATACAATTTAATTAAAAATACATTTGCAATTTAGTACAAGAAAACGCTAAAGTTGATGTTAGAAGTAAGCGAGCCATGTGTAAAAGTAACAAGGAACATTTCTATTCACCCCCGTCTGGGCCCGGGGTAAAATTGGTCCAGAGCATGGCCTGCTAATCGTAAAAGGCGATTCAAGACAAAAAGTCCACCGCGCAAACATCAGCTATATAAAAGCGAAGTTTTTTACTCCAGAAACTAGGGGCGAGCTCCGGCAATCGTCGTCGGGGACACTTCATCCTTCCCTTGACTCCCTTCCCGACAACGATGACAAAGACACAACGACGATGACAAAGACGATGATAACCACGACGTGAGAAACACCCCTTCCTCCGCTTACCCGTGGGCATTACCGATTGAAGATTTGTCCGACATTTCCTCAGTCGACATTACGCAGGCTAGGTATTAAGTCCTCATAAACAGCCATCAAGCATCAATTAACAATTGTCCTATCGCCAATTAAACTTGTTGACACCTGAAGAGGGACATGCATTGCACCCTGGACAGGTTTCCCACATAACAAAGTTAATATAAAATATGATAAGTGTTATAAATATAACACAAACATACAAACGATCAAGTCGTATACTTAAAATATAAACACTTAGAATACAATATAATCAGCAAACACACCATTAACTCATTTCATTTACTTTTCATATAACAGGCGGGGGAAATATTACTAACCGGTTTTAAACGCCCTATAGTACAGGCCGTTGTGATATGACCCACGCATTCAAAAAAACAAGCAGGGACCCGGGCGGGGTTTGTTAGGTGGGTCTCCTGGACATCCCCAACAGAATCCCAAAAAATCCGGTTGCGGGTTTTTCCGCCATTTTGAAAATCAATTTTTAGATTTTTGAGTTTTTCGACGAACGGAAAATTAGCAATATTGAGTAACGTATTGAACCGAAATAGCTCAAATTGTTTTAAATTGTTCGTAAAGAAACGATTAAGGTGTTGGTGCGCCTTCTTTTGATTATCTGGGCGACCTACGGCCCTGATGCAAATTTTTACCCTCTTTTTTTAATTATCGAATTTGTTTTGCATATTTATCATAACAAAAACAAACCATAACTTTATGAAAATTTTTTCAAATAAAAGTTGTAGGGCAAAGAAAAACACATCGAAAACATTTCTTGATTGTGTCCGTAGATAATAATGGCCGAACGCTACATGACAAGCAAGACCATTGTGCGGTGAGCACCTAAAACGTTTGCTCTTCCACGTTTCCCCTAGCGCAGTCCATGGCCATAAGTCCCGTAGGAATTTCGACCTTTATAGATTTTCTCTTCTTTATCCTGTTAGGGTATACCTTAAGGATAAAAAAATTCTTGGGTAAAAATCTGGACATCTGGTGCCAAAGTTTTTTTACGACGCCATCTTGTTTAAGACATATGCATTTAGTACACGCTCTTAATTTTAATACATTTTCTATACTTTTGACTACATTTGTAATAATTCTGACGTAATAATTAAATTCTCCAACAAATTTCCTATTAATTATACAAATTTGGACATTCTGGCAACATTGTGGTATTTGTTATAGTGAAATACATATTATTATTACTTATTAGTCCTGCGTACAGGTGCACTATTTACCTCCAATTGTGCCCTTTTATGATAGACATATTAAATTTGGCACAAAGTAAAACGAAAATGTAATGGAAAATGATTTAACTATATAGGGCAATCTCATTATTATCCCACGACATCAATGGCGGCCATTTTCCAAGATGGCCACCCCCAAAAAATTATTTGAAATTTTGTGACAGAATGTTGAAATTTGGTGTACACATAGATCATGTCATTGAAAAAATGACTTTGAAATAGGCCATGTCAAACTAACACAATGGCACCAATGGCGGCCATTTTAGAAGATTGCCGCCATACACATTATTACGAACCACGTAAACTTTAAAGACAAATCTTGTTATTGTTTTACACAAAATATGGCACTCATTGAAACATGTCATATTTATGTGTTATATCAATACTTTTTAGAAACAATGTAGTATGGATCCGCTATCGGGTATCTTGTAATATTGCTATACAATTAAAAACTAGCAATAATACTACTTATAATAATTCACTTGTTTTTTTTATACACACTGTAGGCAATAATTGACAAGTTTCTATGTAACATTACATAATATTTATGCATTCTAAATATGACAAGGGAAATGTTTATATTCCCATTTCAGTTCGTTCAATTAAATTCCCGTTAGTAAAGGCGATAGTCCGGTAGATGACTGACATTGGTGCAGAATTTGGTTACTCAAAGTTTATCCGTTTGAGACCCACAAACATATACACAGAATTAGCTATTGGCATCCTCTATACTCAATCCTTATAGCAGGCCAGCCATTAGCCCCCCACCACTCAGCTGAAGGAGAAAGTATTTTGAACGATCTGACGTCTTAATAACTTCCAGCCCTTGTAGAAATTTGTTGTCAATGGTTTCCAAGAGGTATCTAAGCAAGACCAAGGCTTGATTTTGATTGCCAAGTGGTTGCCAAAGGTAGCCAACGAAATTTCAACTCAACAATATATAAAAGCCATGCGTTCACGATGAGGCAGCCAATGAGTTACAAACATTTTCTCCTTGTTGGGCAAGATATCCATCAAGTGGTTGCTCACAGTTCACCTTTAAGTAAGCAAGTGATGACCACTTAGCACCAAATATAACGCCAAAAACTTAGCCAAAAGAATGTCATGAGTTTACTAACTGATGGAAGACACCAAGCCTACACAAAGACGTTGCCACATAGTAACCGATAGATTACTAAAAGGTAGACAACGGGATACCAATAATTGATTGTCACGTGGATACTCGTGGCACACGGTTGGTGCCGTAAAAACTGCATTCTTTCAGCTTATTTTCCTGTCCTTCAACGGGCTTGGGGTGATTCTAGGACGCGAAGAGGATTCTTTCCATTTGAAACAAGCGTGTAAGTGATCGAAAAAAGTGTACGTTAACCAAAATTCGTTAACATGGCAGTGCTCTAGAGTAGCTTTTCCTAGTTTAGAAAATAAAATATAAAATATAGTTGGTGTAAAATGAAATCGCATGTCGGCAAGAGAAAAAAGTGTGCACAGTGTAACCCAGTATAATATTCATATATTAAAGGGAGTTTAAATCCTTAAAAGAGAACACAACATTTTTAAAATATCATCAGTTGCAATTGCAAAAGCGATTCAAGGAGTAGCAGGTACTGTAAAATCAGTACGGAAACTGCGAAATGATTGCTTCTGGTTGAGACTGCTAATGATAAGCAGTCTGAACTATTACTTAAAACCACTAAATTTGACTACCTATTTGAAATCGAAGTTAAGCCGCATGAACAACTTAATAATTCTAAAGGAATTATTAGTTGTTCTGATCTAAAATATGTTACCAATGAGGAAATTAAAGAGGAACTCTCCAAACAAGGTGTCATTGACTTGTATAGAATAATGACCCGTGTTGATGGAGAAGAATTTCCAACTGCACAACAATCCTCACCTTCAACACTAAGGACTTACCTGAAAAGGTGTTAGTGGGATACCACATTTTAGATGTCAGAACCTATATACCAAACCCATGAGATGCTTCACCTGTCAAAGATTTGGACACACCAAAATGTTTGTAAGTCTGAACCTATTTGCAGGAATTGCGGTTTCAAATCTCATGGTGAAGTGCAGTGTGAACATCCAAACGAGTGTGTCAATTGTAGTGGTCCACATGCTCTTCTTCCCCCCGTGATTGTCCTAGATGGGCGGAAGAGAAGAAGATTTGTGAGATAATGGCGGTTGACAAACTTAATGTTCATGAGGCAAGGAAAAGGTATAGACAAATTACCACCCATCTAATCTTCCAGTATCATTTGCGCAAGCTGTAACATCAAATAGTAGAGGCATAATTGCAACAAATCAGGAAACAACACAGAACATCTCTAAACCCAAACCTATAAATCCCCAAGCTGATGCGGCTACCAGCCATGTTGAAGACATCACCTTGGTTCAGGAGAACGCAAAGCTAAAGGAAACTATTGAAGCATTGCTTGTGATACAGAAATCACTACAAGATCAATTAAAAGAACAAGCAAAGCAACAACAGGAGCAGGGAAAACTCTTACAAGAGTTAATTTCCCTGACTCGATCTCAAATTCCGAGTGGAAAATTAGGTAAATTAATCAACAGCAAGACGTCAACAGCAATGTTGATGTTCAAGTTGAAGTAAATTTACCTAAATCACCAAAAAAGTCAAAAACACAGAAACATTAGAGGTTTTAGTGGGTCCAAATGTAAAGAGGATTTTAAAGATTCCCACCAAAAACAGCCCATCCACGTCGTCACTTACTGATGACATGTTGGAGGATCGCTTAATGGATGAGAATCCTTTTGATATTTTAAAAACCCATAAGGTGAAATTTAAAAATAACTGCTGTATTTAAGATACATACAACATCTATAAACTTAAATGGCTACACTAATATCGTGGAATTGTAGAGGATTCTATGCAAATCTAGAAGAGCTACAGCTACTCTTACAAAACACACAACCTTGATCTTATTATTACAAGAAACTTTTTTCAAACCAACTGATAACCCTACGGTAAGGGTTATACAATCTACCGTAAGGATTATATAGGAGGTGAACGTGCACAGGGAGGTGTTGCCATTCTGGTGCATGACTCTGTGTATGCCACTCAAATTTCATTGATAACTCGCCCTTCAGGCCGTCGCCGTTACAGCTTACATTCCAAATGTAACCACATTATGCTGTATTTACATTCACCACCATTAATCATTAGCAGACGCGATATGGAGGCATTGTCGGATCAATTACATGACCCGTAATCTTGGGTGGTGATTTTAACGCTCACCATACTGACTGGGGATCAGTAGTTTCTGATCAACGGGGTTGTGTTGTAGCAGATTTTCTACAACACAATGATGTTTCATTGTGAACACGGGCCAGATGACTCATTTCACGTCACATTCTGGCACTTTTTTTCAGCCATAGATTTAGTCATGTGTACACCATTGCTATCGCTTGATCTCGAGCTAAATGTGCTTGATGATTTACATGGAAGTGATCATTTTCCAATTCAGGTGAATGTATTAAACTACAATAGGCCACACAATCCAGGTCAGGGATGGAGACTTGCGCAAGCTGATTGGGGAAAGTTCCAGGAAATTAGTGAAGTCTCTTTGCTCAAGGTGGACTTTACTAGTTCTCGTGACCCCAACGTGCTTGTCAATAATGTGAGTAAATGCTTGCTTGATGCAGCATATGCCAGTATACCACTGACTAGTGGTGAACAACGTCGTCGTGTCGTCCCTGGTGGAACAAAGATTGTGCATTGGCCATCAAGGCAAAGAAACAGCTTTTAAAAAAATTAAATACATTTCCTACATTGAAAATTATATCAATTCAAGCACGAGAGAGCGAAAACGAGACGAATTATCAAACATAGTAAGAGGCAGTCATGGCAAGAGTATGTATCTTCTATAAATTACAGCACCTCTTCCACGATGGTGTGGAAAAGGATTAAATCATTAGTGGACGTCAGGTAAACACCAACCCGCTATCAAGGATGGCGGGCAATTAGTTACTACTCCAGCAGATGTGGCTTCAGTACTGGGTACACATTTTGCATCGGTAAGCAGTAATGCACGATATGATGCAGAATTTCTAGCACACAAGCAGTTTACAGAAGCTCGAAAACTTAATTTCTCATCTGAAAACGATGAGCCATACAACAGAGCGTTCTCTTTGTGGGAAACTCCGTATGGCGTTAAGCTCATTACGTCGCACATCTGTGGGAGAAGACCAAATGCACAACGACATGTTTGTGCACCTGACTGATCCCTCATTGGAAGTTATTATTTATTTTTTAATATTTTGTGGTTGTCTGACATATTCCCGATAGTTGGCGTAGTGCCATCTTAATTCCACTTCTCAAACCCACAAAAGATAAGTCGATGCCGACTTCATATCGCCCTATTTCTCTGACAAGTTGCTTTTGCAAATTGTCGAAAAGATGATCAACAAACGACTAATGTGGATGCTGGAGACACGCAGTTATTGGCGAACGTCCAATGTGGATTTCGTCAACGTCGTTGCACCATCGACCACTTGGTTCGATTAGAGACATTTATTCAAGAAGGGTTTGTTGCAAAAACAACATGTTGTTGGTGTGCTTTTTGACATTGAAAAGCATACGATACAACATGGAGATATAATATTCTTCAACAGATTCACGAGTGGGTTTTCGAGGGCACATGCCAAAATTTTTAGAAAACTTTTTAAAAGATAGAACTTTCAAAGTGCGTGTTAACAATGTTTTGTCAGACTCGTTCTCACTGGAAACAGGTGTACCACAAGGCTCGGTCTTGTCGGTATCACTGTTTGCTATTGGAATAAACAGTGTGGTGGATTGTATCCAAAGAGCCTAATGTCGTGCCTATTTGTAGATGACCTGCATCTTCTACAGATCGGTAAATTTATCAACAGCTCAAAGACACGTGCAAATTGGATTGAACAATATAAGTGAATGGGTTTCGAAAGCGGGGGACACGATTCTCTCCCGAAAAAACTCAGTGCATTCACTTTTGCCGTCTTCAAGGAATCCAAAATGACCCACAACTATCGTTTAACAATGTAGAACTTCTATTCAAAACAAATGTCCGTCTTCTCGGCATGGTGTTTGACAAAAAGCTAAATTGGAAAGACCACGTTGTTGAGTTACGCAAAAAATGCATGTTGAAAATACAACCTATTGAAAGTTCTCAGTAATACATCGTGGGGTGCAGATAGGACTTGCATGTTGAGAATTTACGGATCTCTAGTTTGCTCCAAGATGGACTTTGGATGTTTCGTATACTCTTCAGCAAGTAACACAACCCTTAAACTTCTAGACACTGTCCACCATTGTGGTCTTCGTATTGCTCTTGGTGCATTTCGAACAAGCCCGGTAGTCAGCTTGTATGCCGAGTCAGGTGTGTCCTCCTTAGCAGAACGGAGAAACCTCTTGATGGGTACGTATGTAATGAAAATTAAAGCTATGCTAACCACCCAGCAAATCGGAATGTTTTTAACACGACATATGTCAGACACTTTGATAACAAACCCAAGGCATCTCTTCCAACGGGATTAAGATGTAAACTTTTGTTTAATCTTATAGAATTCATCTGCCAAAAGTTTTTAATTTTGTATTTAGCAATAACCCGCCCTGGTTTACACCAGAGCCGATTATTATATTTGACCTTTGTCGTTTTGATAAAAACTCTACTTGCGATAGTGTATTCAAAATTAACTTTAGAAAGATTTGCCATGAACATCAAAGGTTTACTTTGGTATTCACAGATGGCTCCAAAATTGACAACAAGGTTGGAAGTGCCTTTTATTGCTCCACCTTAACTGAACGTTTCAGGCTAAGCGACGTGTGTTCAGTTTTCACTGCAGAGTTATTCGCCATCCGTGAAGCTCTTAAATACATTCTACGCTGTCGTTGTGGAGAATACCTTTTGTGTTCAGATAGCTTGAGTTCACTTCAAGCTATAAAACTCATGTATTCTAGTCATCATTTGGTACAAGACATCCAATTCTATTTAGAAAAACTAACCTCTAAGGGATATATAATAGAGTTTTGCTGGATACCTGGACACGTTGGCATAGAGGGAAATGAACACGCTGATCGGGCTGCTAAGGAAGCTTCCCAGCGTCGCGACGTTGATTTCAATCTAGTTCCCGTTCCAGATGTCAAGAGTGGATACAAGCCAAGATTGTTGGATTTGCGACAAGCATCGTGGGAGTGTTGCAAAATAACAAATTGCATAGTGGTGATGCCCACATTGACTAACAAAATTCGTCCACCTACGTCTCGACTCTCACGTAGAGAAGAGGTGGTATTGTCTAGAATTCGTATAGGCCATACACGCCTAACACACGGATATCTCTAACCAGGAAAAGGTTATTCCATATGTGACACATGTGATGTACCTTTAACCGTGCATCATATGCTAGCAGAATGTGCCAAATATGATGCATTGCGCACGCAATTTGATCTCTCCCAATCATATGAAGAACTTCTATCATATGATAACGGCGACAAACTTTCTAAATTTCTCATCCATTGTAATCTATTTAACAAAATTTAATTCACATCTTACACATTTGTTTCTTTTCTTTATTTTCATTTACATACATAACTTTTATTTTGCTATTACTTTCTTCATCATCAATTTATTTTGTTATTTATACACTTAGAAAACAATCTAATCATCAAACATACCTGCATTCACTCTTCTCATTTCCTTTCATTCACAGGCGGCGCAATATGACCTAACCGGTTGAAGCGCCCTAGTTTTTTCACTCGTCCGTAGTTTTGTGGGGAAATAGAAACATAATGCAACATGAACATGGCAGTTTCAAGTGACCCCCTATTTAGGTTTACATGAAAATTAACCATAAGTTACCCAAAGTGTCCCAAGTGTAACGAGGTTTAGATAAAAATCAAGTGTTGTCTGTTACGAAACATCAATATATAATGTATGCATTTCAAACCGAGTTTTTACATTATTCAACACATAATAATGATGCTCTGAAACTACTTTACTATTGTGATTATCTGTATCCTGAACTTTTTAGAATTCGTTAATTTGAGATGTTTTGATGGCCACATAGTAACTCGAAAGCATGGTCTTCTATTCATTTTCTCACGATCTTCAACATTTTTTAATGCAAAAAAAACCCATGCATACTAAGTAAATTTTTATGACATGATACTATAATTTGGTCAACTTTTGGAAAACATTTGGCTGCCTTTTGGCGTATTTTTAGAAACCAATTGGGAATTCTTGGCTTTCTTGTAAATGTTACCAGAGGTAGTATTTTGACTCAAAACGACATGTAAGCGTACTTTTGGCTTCTTTGGCGACTATACTGGGTGAACTCGTTGGTGATCTACTGGACTATCGCCTTTTTTACTAACGGAATTAATTGAACGAACTAAAATAGGAATATAAACATTTCATTTGTCATATTTAGAATGCATAAACATTATATAATGAAACATAGAAAACTTGTCAATAATTGCCTACAATGTGTATAAAAAACAAGTGAATTGTTATAAGTATAATTATTGCTAGTATTTAATTCCATAGAAATATTTTAAGATACGCGATAGAAAGATCCATACTACATTGTTCTAAAAAGTATTGATATTACACATAAATACGACATTTTTCAATGGAGTGCCCTATGTGTGTACACAACAAGATTCTGTCATAAAATTTACGTGGTTCGAAATAATGTGTGTGGCAGCCATCTTCTAAAATGGCGCCCATTGTGTTAGTTAGTTTGACATGGCCTAATCAAAGTCATTTTTCAATGACATGATCTATGTGTATACCAAATTTCAACATTCTGTCACAAAATTTCAAATAATTTTGGGTGGCCATCTTTGGGAAAAAGGCCGCCATTGGGTCGTGGGATAATAATTAGATTGCCCTGTACAGTCAAAAACATTTTCCAATTACATTTTCGTATATTTTGTGCCAATTTTATATATTATCATGAAATACACAATTGGAGGTAAATAGTGCACCTGTACGCAGGAATGTTAATAATATGTATTTCACTATAACAAATACCACAATGTTCCCCGGATGACCAAATTTGTATCATTTAAATTTAAAAAATTTTTTGGAGAATCCTATTATTACGTTGATTCATTACACATGTAGTCAAAAGTATAGAAAATGTATTAAAATTAAGAGCGTGTACTAAACGCATTTGCCCAAATCAAGATGGCATCGTAAAAAAACCTAGGCCCGGGATGCCAGATGTTTACCCAAATTTTTTTTTTCCTTAATGTATACCCTAACAGGATCAGAAGAGAAAATCTATAAAGGTCGAAATTCCTACGGGGCTTCTGGCCATGGGGCTGCGCTAGTGGTAGCGCGTCGAGCAAACGTTTTACGCTGCTCACCGCACAATGGTCTTGCTTGTCATGTAGCGTTCGGCCATTATTATCTACGGATACAATCAAAATATGATATCGATGTGTTTTTTTCATGCCCCACAACTTTTATTTGAAACAAATTTTTTATAAAGTTACTGGTTTTGTTTTTGTTTTGATAAATAGGCAAAACAAATTCAGATAATTAAAAAAAAGAGGGTTAAAATTTGTTTTAAGGACGGCTGGTCGCCAGAGATTTAAAAGAAAGCATGCCAAAAATTGTTACTTATCACACCTTAATTCTATGCGAAACTTTAAAAATTTAATTTGAGCTATTTCGGTCTAATACTTCACTCAATATTGCTAATTTTCCATTCTTCGACAAAATTAAAAAAATCTGTAATTGTTTTCAAATGGCGGATAACCCGCAACCGGATTTTTTGGGGTTCTGTTGGGGATATTGAGGAAACCATCCTGAACATATCCCAACCGGTCCTTGCTTGTTTTTTGAATGCGTGGGTTAAGGCCATATAGGAGCTAATTGCACTGTACTACTAGTATAGTTTCTCATTTCGAATTTCGTAGTATTGGTGCAGTACACAATATTATTTCTTCCACTTCGCCTGCATTTGGGGTAGAATTGTCCCTGAGGCTTGGCTCTGCTAACCGTAAAAGCAATTCAAGATAAAAAGTCCACCTCGTAAACATCAGCTAGTAGGAAGGTTTATAGTTTACTAGTTTTACTCCCTAAACTAGAGGCTGGAACAAAACAAAAACAAAACTAATTCGTTCCGAAAATAGAGGCGAGCTCTGGCCATTGTCGGCAGGGACATTTCCCCGACTACGATGATAATGAGAAAACAAATGTTGACAAAGACGATGACGACCGCGACGTCAGAACCCATCCTTTTAGTGGTTGGTTCTGAAAAGCCTGAGCCCCTGCTCCAAATAACCCCTAGGCTAGAGTAACGCTTTATGACCTAAACGGTTGACGCGCCCTCATACAAATATACCAAACGAGAGGTGAGCTTTGGCAGTCGTTGTCGGGGGTCTCTCCCCATTTCCCTTGACAACCTTCCCGACGATGACAACAACGACGACTATGACAATAAGCACGATTACAAAACGATGTAAACACGACTTGAGAAAACTTTTTGCCCTGACTGGTCCTTTGCAATTTGACCTTACTGCATTGGTGCCCTAAAGCAACAAAAAAACAAATATATGAATAAATCCCATATTCTGAGAATGGCGACAATTTTACCCAGTTTATTTCTTGAAATTATTATTTTAAACACTAATATCATAAAAAAATTAACTTTTAGAACCAAATAATGAAAAACACGAATGTAATCACTCACGTCTTTATATTCGTATTTCATAGAAGAGGAATGGTACACATTTGGCAGTTATAAAATAGCTTTAGCTCAGCCAAGATTCATCAGACGTATATGAAACTTTGCAAAGGTTGTCAACGAAGCATACATAGACGACCCTGCGGTCATCAATTTTCAAAATTTAAAATCACGAATAAGTCGATTTGGAAAGTTCTTAACAAAATCAAAATTCGTAAAAATTATGTATTTTATAAATTATTTTAAAATAAAATTTGGACATGTTTTAATAAAAAGCCCTTTATTTCCACATTTGTGACATATTTTCAAATTTCAGACATCTGTGGTGTCAGTCGGCGAAGCGACCAACAATTTGCAAAAAAACGCATGTCCTATACTCTCTTAATAAATTGGAAATACAATTAAATAAAAAAACGAATTCTTCTAATTAACGCTATCCTAACGTTGTTTGGGAATTATTATTGGCCAGTGTCCTCCCCTTTCCCTCGCTTGCGACCGCCCGACGACAATGACCATGACGACACGAACGAAGACAACGACGAGGGAGACCCCGACGTGAAAAACCGACCCTTTCCCCCAAATACCCGTGGCTAGTTTGACCGCATGTGACATCCTCCCCGTATCCCTTAGACAAGAGGGGGCAGATTTCACTGCAGAGCTATTCGCTATACATTGCCGTTGTGGAGAATAACTTTTGAGTTCAGATAGCTTGAGTCATTTCAAGCCATCAAACTCATGTATTCAAGTCATCATTTGGTAAACGACATCCAATTCTATTTAGAAAAACTAAACTGTAGGGTTCTATAATAGAGTTAAGCTGGATTCCTGGACCCCGTGGGCACAGAGAGAATGAACACGCTGATTGGGCTGCTAAGGAAGCTTCCTACCCGCCGCGACGTTGATTTGATTCTAGTTCCCGTTCCAGATGTGAAGACTGGATACAAGCAACGATTGTAGGATTTGCGACAGACATCTTGGGATGTGGTGCAAAAATAATAAATAGAAAAACTGCAAAATGCAAACACATCATAAAATCATTTTTTTATTTATTTCCATTCAAATAAATTATAAATTTTATTTTGTTTTAAACTATAATCACCATACATTTTTTCCCCTATAATACAATTAGAAGACAGTATAATCATCAACAACACCATTTACTCATTTCATTACATTAAACACAGGCGACGCAATAGGACCACACCGGTTGAAGCGCCCTAGATTCTCTCACCCCGTACGTGTGTGTCAACCTGCACTTTTCATCTCTCCAGCACAAGTCTGTCACCCTGACGTCCCTTAGTCCCTTATTCGTCGGGATCCCTCCCCCTCTCCCTTAACGACTTACCCGACGTCAACGACCATGACAAAACGAACGTTGACCATCGAAACGTGAAAACACTTCTCACCTCCCCCCCCCCCCCAAACCGCCGTGGCTGTTTTGACCAGCAAGTGATTTTCCTGCCTATAGCGACTCGGCTAGATTGGATGATGAATGAATGAAGATACAATGCATTTTATTAAATTTACGAAGGTTACTGTCGTCTGTTACGAAAATTCTATAATATTTAGGTGAGAAAAAACTGTGATTATATTAAAATCTAATATAGCAAAAGGGTCTAGGATCGCTTAGGAAACAAAGTATGCCCGTCTTGGCCCGGGGTAGAATTGGCCCAGGCATAACTCTGCTAATCGTAAAAGGCGATTTAAAAGAAAAATCCACCTCGCAAACATCAGCTAGTACAGTGGAGTCCCCGAAACTAGGCTTTAATTTATTTTAGATTTCTTACTACAAATTTAAACGAATCGCGACTCAACGAATTTATTTAAATGTTTCGCCTTTCTGATATAAAAAACAATCACGACCATTAAAAACCCGTGGCTTCATAGTTCACACTGAACTTACGAGAGTTTGAGATGACGTCACACAGACTGTATGGCCGACTGGTGGGTGAACATTACAATGGCGCAATCTAAAAACAAGTTTTAAAAGTGTGATATTTATTTTAGATTCCTCAATACTGTACATCATTCCCAAGTAGAAAAACGGACGCCGTTCCGACGTTGTTCCCGGTACCACTTAAGTCGATCTACGTTGGATTCACGTCATGCTGCAAAAAGTCGGATTTGAAAAGAGCTGTTCAATTCAAAAAAATCGGAAAGATTTAGCAAGGACACATTAAAATTTAAGCTCTGTTTAAAAAAAAAAAAATGGAACTCTGTGAAAGCTTATCTGAAGCTATGCCTCCCCGTCTGAGCCAGGGGTAGAATTGGCCTGAGCATGGCTCTGCTATTCGTACAAGACGATTCAAGAGATAAAGTTTCGCAAACATCAGCTAGTTAGAGCGGAGTATATTATTCCCCGAATGTAGAGGCTAACACTGGCAATCACTGCGGGGGCAGCTCTCACTTCCTGAGACCTTTCCCCACGAAGAGACAGTGACACAATGAACGATTTACAAAGACGATGACGACCCCCAAAGTGAGAACCCCCGTTTTCCCCCCTTCCACGTGGCTGGTGCGACCAGCATGGGCCCCTCCTGACCAGCATGGGCCCCTCCTCCCCATATCCCATAGTCATAAATGGGGCATTATGACCGAACGGTTGACGCGTCCTTAATACAAAAACCAAAAGAACTCTATCGTATGATAACGGCGACAAACTTTCTAAATTTCTCATTCAAAGTGATCTATTTAACACAGTGGTTTTCAACCTTTTTTAGTCGCGCCCCCCTTTGGATCAGTTCCTTGTCCAGACAAGGAATTTATCCAAAGGGGGTTGTTGCCTTAAATTAGAACATGTTCATTTTATTTAGTAATATAAATTTGTTGAATTTCTTAAAAAAAAAAATTTAAATTATTTGGAAAGAAAATATCAATGTGTTAACCTTTTATATGCATCATCCGCAAGGAGCGTAGGTAGGATTTGTTTTCAGGGGCATGGTATGTTTTAACCCCGGTAGTGCTCAAAGTGGAAATAGAAAGGCAGTGTCATGGAGAAAGGACCAAGACGGTGGGTTTAAGGGGCCCCCGGTATGTTTTAACCCCTGAAGTGCTCAAAGTGGAAATAGAAAGGCAGTGTCATGGAGAAAGGACCATGACGGTGAATTTAAGGGGCAGAGCACCGTAACAGTAGCGCCGCTGAAGGCGAAAATTTGGAAGTAAGTTGTATTTAGAATGCGTTTGGTGCTTACACTGAAAGAATGGGCTGAATGCAATAGCGAAATAATATAGATTTGTATAGTGGGAAACTCTAGAAAACCACCAAAAACAATTTGAAAACCAACTTTTTGCAAATCCCGGGGTCGGGGGGAGTAAGTGCCCTTGCTAATATGTCCCAACACCCTTGGTATTGATGGAACCTGTAGACCAAGAACACGGTGGTTGTCTAATTTTAAAGCTAAATTTGCATTTTTAAAAATTTTATTTTTTTTTTTTTTTTTAAATATTAAATATGTGGTTGCCATCCAGGCGCCCCCATTTTGGGCGCGCCCCACAGGTTGAGAACCGCTGATTTAACAAAACTTAACTAACTCATACACTTTCTTGAATTTATTTATTTCCATTCACATAAATAATTCTTGTTTTGCTATTACTATCATCATTTCATTTTTTACTATACACTCTTAGAAATTCATTCATTCATTCAAAGTAATTTATGAAGCCAAATTGTCTTCACATCGAACACATAAATCAAACACAATTAAAGAAATTTTCTTTAATTTATAAATTAATTCCTTTCCCAAAATCAATATCGTTTGTTTTGATATTACAAACCATCATCATCATTTTATTTTCATATATACATTTTGAAAACAATCTAATCATCAAACACATCTTTAACTCATCTCATCAATTTTCACTATCACAGGCGGCGCAATATGACCTAACCGGTATAAGCGCCCTAGTTTCTCACGACGTCCTCCATAGAAACTAGCCTTGCAGATGAATCAATTTTCGTCGGGACCACCCACATTACATTTTACGACCATGACAGCACGAACGATGGGCAAAGACGAAGACGAAAATCTTCCAACCCGTGACGGTTTTGACCAGAATGGGATTTTTCTCCCCATATATTCCCGTGTCTGGGCCCGGGTAGAATTGGCCCCGAGCATGGCTCTTCTAATCGTACAAGGCGATTCAGAGAAAAAGTTACCTCGCAAACATCTTAGTATGAAGGAGGATAGTATATTTTTTTCCCGAAACTAGGGGAGCTCGGCAATCGTCGTGGGGGACATTTTCCTTACCCTTTTCCCCGCGCCCCCGACGATGATGAAATGACACCAAAAAAAGATGACAAAAGACGAAGACCCCGCGCGTGAGAACCCCCTTCACCCTTACCCAGGGCTGGATTGTCCAGCATGGACCCTCCCCCCATTTCCCCTGGGCTAGGGGTGCATTCTGACCTTAGGTTGACGCGTCCTTATAAAAACAAATAATAATCGAAATAATAAAATAATAATAATAAAAATGTGGTAGAGAGAGAGAGGTGGTAAGGGGAAACTGAAATGTCAATAAAACCAATCTGAGAAAGTGCTTTCCGTTTGACTGAAAAATGCCAACTTAATGGACGAAATTATTTCTCAATGGTAAAAATTCAAAATATTCCCAAAAAACCCCGTGAACGCCTCGCTAAATAAGTTTAAAAAAAAAAAAGCCCAGAACAATTAATCTCAAATGCAAAACGCTTTTTTAGAAAAAATTATTTTTGAATGACCCAAATAGACTAAAATTTAAATCATTACTTTATGGAAGGCCTCATTATTACAGACAAGTTTTAAAAAAGACATCATTTTTTAGAAACAGTCTTTATTAAAAAAAAGTGGAAAATACAAATTAAAAAAACAAATTATTCAGGGCGGAAAGACCTACCCTTTTTCATGAAATAAAAACAAAAATTAATCTTTCGATAAACTTCTGTAAAGAAACGCAACTTTTAAAAAAGTTAGTATACAAAAGTCCCAAATGCGGTTTTAAAGTAGAAGAGAAATTGAAACAGAAATCCAGGAAAAAGCTCAGAGAAAAGAAATCACAAAAAGAACGCTGCAATTTAGACAAATAACTTTTTTCAGAAATGGAAATAAATTCTAAGAGAGCTTGGAAAAAAAAACATTGAAATAAAAAATCACCAACAAAAAGATGAAAAATTTTTTTTGGAAATCAAGGGGGAAGAAAAAAAAAGCAAAAATTAGAAGCAAAATGGATTCAAATCAAGTTGGATTTGTGATTTCCGGATATGATTGGGAAAAATTACTTTTGGGGTGATTGTCTATTTCCCCTTTGGGGAAAAGTTCTAGCTGGAAAGCACCAGGGCCAAAAATTTATCCAATTTTTTGGCTAAAACAATGACATCCATCATACATTCTTTTAATTTTGCTTAATAATGCTTTATTTCCCTAAGACGCACCTATGGTTGCCACAGGGTTCGTATTTTTTTACCGAATTTGCACAAACGAAAAACCCCAAAAAATTTTAGAAAAATCCATGTTTCCCAAAAATTAAAAAAAATTTTAAGTCAATTATAACTAAACGAATGCAGTTTTTTTTAGCTACAAATAATGAAAATCCCATAGAGCAAAAAGGTTGTTGTGAAATACGTAGGCGTAAGGGATCATCTTCTTTTGATAAAGCTATAATGGAAAATTGTAAACAGGGGCAGAAAAATCTTACGTGGGGTGGTTTGATTACAAAAAACTTTGTAGGGGCCCACTAGTGGATTTTAAAAATTTTGGAAATTTAAAGGTCACCCCAATTGTTGTCAACTTCTGCAAAATTAGATGCTACATTGGAATAAAGTTGAAAATAAAAAGAGCCCAAAAAATCGTATCAAGAAATTTTCACACAACGAGGAATATTTCGGGGTGATTCTTTATCGCCATTTCTTTTCTCATGGTTTGTTTCCTTTTACAAAGTGCTCAATGACGCGGTTTGGGGTATGTATTATTCCAAATAAAGATAAAGTCCGCATTTTCTGTACAGGGACATTTTAAAATTTTTTGCAAAAATACGAAGAATTTAGTATCTTACAAATATCGTCAAAACTTTCAGTGACGACATTTGAAAGGAATTTGGAATCGAGAAGTGCAAGAAACAAATTTCAAAAGGGGGGAAGTTGTCTAAGTGAAAACATCCAAAATTGACAGCATATCACTATTAGGAATTGGTCAAAAATCAACTTATAAATATCTTGGAGTAAAGAAGTAACGGTGTTCAGCATACATTAAGAAAGATAAAGACAAAGAATCAAAAGACGCCCAAGATTAAAACTTAAAGTGAATTGAACGGGCGAAATAAAACTATTGCAATTGGTCAATTTCTGTGCCCCTATTTCTTTTAGCTTTTGGGGTTTAGATTGGAGCTTGAAAATTAAAAAGGTTAGATCGAAAAACAAAAAAACTGTTGACAATAAACGAATGCACCATCCACCGGGCGTAGAAAGACTGTAATCGCAAGAAGAATGGGGGTCGTGGAATAATCAATAGAGGGGGCATACAAAACGCAATGATTGTTTTTAAATTTATACTGAATTTAAAAGGGGATGACAAATTTATTAGAATGGTCAAAAACATGAGTCTAGCAAAGCTATGGAAAATCTTCATTAAGTTAACAAAAAAGTTTCATCAGTATGGAAATTTAACCGATATTTAAACAGATCAGGGTCCATCACTAACAAGGGCAAGGTTATCAAGAAAAATTAAGAAAATTATCCGGAAGATCAAAAAGTTTTTTGGAACAAACCTTTGCATGGACAAAATTACACGCATGATGCAACCCCAAAAATTGACCAAGATCAAACCAAAAAGTGGCTGGCAGAATATCTCAAGGGGGAAAGAAAATCTTATTGTGCTGCACAAGATCAACCTTAAGAAAAAAAAGTTACAAAAAAGATTCTCCAAAAATCGAAGTAATGACAATGTCGTTTTTGTAACTTTATGAAGAAAGCGTGGAGCCATATTTTGGGTGCCGGTCTTAGCAAAAAAAAGGAATAATTGTCCCAAAAGATAAGGGTTGGGGCATATTGCATTGGGAAAATTTGTAGAAGTTATAACATGAAACTTTTTACAAATGGGACATGCATAAACCAGGCAAGTAGTTGACATGGGAAAATTTACCCTATTTTTGGGGGAAGAGCAAATAAACACTGATCGAAAGGGTTTTTCACAAAAACCCGACATTGTTTTTAAAAAAAAAGAGACTCAAAAATGTTTGATCATCGTGTAGTATTCCATCACCGAAAACTATATTAAAGGAGCAGAAAACGCAAAAAGATTCGAGACCTTTTAAAAAGAAAATTAAAAAATGTGGAAAGCGTTGTAAGGTTTTTCCCATTATAATTGGGGGCTTTTGGGAAATTGAAGAAGTTTTGAAGAGAATCTCCAAAATATTCTGGCAATCACTGGGTCCAGAGCTTCAAAAAGGGACTTAAATAAATAAAATTTAAAAAAAAAATTTTTTTAGAGTTCCCCCCGTATATTGATTTTTTATGGGGGGGTTTTAAAAAAGGAAAGCAACCCTGAGGCCCCCGGCAAACCGGTGAGCTAAAACCAAGAATCAATTTTGTAAAAGAAATATAGAATATTATTAATAAAACCCCATAAAAATAAAACCATTAAACAAGAAAACTTCTTGCTTGGCCGTAAATCCCGCAAATCCCAAAAACGAAACTGAGATTTAAAAAAAAAAAAACCTTTTCTTTAGCGGGAACAAATTTTTCTGCGGGAAGCAGGCCTAAAAAACGAAAAGGCCCCTTTTTTTTGGCCCCCCATAACCGCAATTTTTTATATAAGCAGTTTAATTTCTTTGTATTTTTGTAAATTTTTTTTTGTCTGTAATTTAATTGTTTTGTAAAGGGGTTTTCCCCGGGGGTTTGGGGTTTTCTGTGAAAATCTTAAAACCCCTTTAGAGTTCATTTGAAAAAGTTTTTTTAAAAATTAAAATTTTTAATAAAATTCTTTTTTTTAAAACATTTGTCCCCTGAAACCCAAAAAGAACGAACTAGGGGGTTACCGTTTTTTTGCAATAATTCCCTTTCTCCTTACAGGTTTCCTGGGAAAGGGTATACTTAAAGCCCCGAAAACCCGACCCCTTTCTATTTTAAACCCCACCGGCTTAACAGGGATTTTGGGGGTTTAAGGGCTCTTTAAATACCCATTATGTAAGTTTCCAATTTGGTGATAAAAGATTAATAATAAAAATAATAATTAATAATATAATATAATAATAATAAAAAACTATTATCAAAAACATTCTTGCTCCTGCTCGAAAAAATCTTTTGCCAAAATGACTGTACAAAGGCGGGGACCGTTTTTTATAAAACAAAAAAGCCACCATGGCTTGTCAGCGTACAGGGTTCCTCGCGTCACAGCAGGCGTCCCGTACGGGCGCTCAAGCGTCGATAACCAGCAGCTTGTCTATTCAACGTTACCGGCAAAAAATTTAATTTCTTAGGTATTATTGAGTTAAAAATTTGAATGAGCTGCAAGACTTAAATTTAACGACTAGATAAAAAATGGGGTATCTGGTGTTTTTTTGTCTTTTTGTCCACCCCTTACCCGTGACGCAGGTTCGTCTGACCGCACGGGTTTCCCCTTATCTCACGACTTTCCCTTTTGGAAGGTGTGCTTTATCCCTTTCATGTTGAGTCCCCTGAAACAAATGACCCAAGCTGCAGGCGGCTTGGCAAGTCGTCGACTGTGATACTTTTCCTGCAATATCTCCTTTTTCCCTTTCCTTCAAGATTTACAGTGAAAAAATTAATAAAATAAAAATAATAAAATTGAAAAACGCGACGTCAGCCCCCCTTCTATCCCCCTACCCGCGGTTCGACCAGCAGGGGACCTTCCTACTACAACACTTGTCTAGAGGGCTTTTTAAGACCTTGGGGTTTGACGCTTCCCAAAAACTTAATTAATAATCGTCATAAAAATATAAAATCCACATTCAATTATTAATCACAATATAAAAATCACGCAATAACCCTCAGGGTTTGAAGCACCCTATTTTTACTATACCTACTATTTTTATTATTTACCCATTCAAAGGCTTTTTACATCTTTACATACATCGTCGTGGGCACCCCCCCCCACAAATAAATACCTCCTAGACGAAGACGAAAAATACAACATGAACAAGACCGGGGACCGGACGATACGAGTGACCTCCCCCCCTACTTTTTCTTAAACCAAACCATACCACATGTCTTTACCCACACACCACTATGCTCGAGGTTGAATTTTTACTAACGGTTAAAGTGCCTTTATCCAAAAAACCCTAAAAAAGAAAATTAAACAACAAATTGAATTGCAAATAGGGCCCAAACGTTCGATTCTTTTTCTGATCTAAAAAGTTCAATTGCTGCCATCCTCTCTAAAAAACCTTGCCTATCACCCAAAAAAATTAAACGGGACTAAAATCACATCCTCTTTTTGTACCTTTGAAGTGTATTTCAATTTTGTCTTTTAACTCTTTGTTTTTTTAATGAATTTTTTTGATTTCACCAAATTAACTTTACATGTTTTTCCCCGTCGGGCCCGGGGTAGAATTGGCCCAACATGGGGTCTGTAATCGTTAAAGGCGATTCAAAAAAAAAGTCCCCCTCGCAAAATACTAGCTAGAGCGAAGTATATTACTCCCGGGAAAATAGAGGCGAGCTCTGGCAATCGTTTTCGAGGACCTTGCCCCCCATCACTTGACGACCTTCCCCACGACGATGACAAGACAAACGAAAATGCCAAACATGACGACCGAGACGTGAGAAACCCCCCCTTCCTCCCCTTACCCTTGCTGGTTTTTTGACCGCATGGGCCCCTCCCCCCATTCTCAGGCTAGTGTGATGAATTTGACCAAAGGTTTTATGCGTCTTATTCAAATTTAACCAAATAGCTAAACCATAACTTTATGTCACATCTGGTATTTATATATATATCTATCTTTTTTTCTTTTAAATTTTTCTTATAAATTCCGTTCTCTGTTTGTCACATTCCTTAAAAATTTAATTTTTTAATTTTTCATTACACCCCCCAGTTAAGCCTTTTTGGGGGCTTTTTTGGGTTTTTTTTTAATTTAACTTTTATTTTTTTTTGTATATGTAATTTTTTGCACAATTTGCTTAAAAGTTTTTAAGTATTATGTATTATCTATGCCCGTAAATTTTTGAATTTAAAAAACTAATCTTACAAAATCACAGGGGGCGCAATAAAACCCCTACACGGTTGAAACGCCCTCATTTCTCAAGTCGACGTCGTTTTTGTTAGGAGTACACGGTGTCGTCTCTTTTTTCTCATCGGAACACTTTGTCCGTGAGTTGTAACGTAAGTTCCGACCTCTGATGGGGGCCCATAAACTGCTGTTCGATGAGGGGTGCCTAATAATGAAAAAGTGGAGTCGTGGATCTTTCCAGACTGTTTAAACTGGAAAGGAGGGGGGGGGGGGGGGTAATTTAGGGAATAAAAGATATCCGCCAGATAATTGTCAAAGTGATGAGGGTAGGAGGCAAAATAGAGTTTTTGAAGGGAAGGGTTTTTAGTTTACCCCGTTCCTCTTGGCGGGCGGTGGAAGACCTCATTGGATGGTCGGAGGCAGCTTTAGGTGGAGATAACGAGGTGGCATGGGGGAGAGGTGTTCTGATTGCTGAAAAGTCGAATATATTTGTCGCTCGGGCTCGGAAGGAACCGTGTCTGCGCCTGGATGGTCGGATTTCTTCTGTCGGGTAGTACGTTGTAAAATGTTTTAATAGCCCATAAACGAATGTTCGGTATTGTTGCCATTAGGTCTACGT
Organism: Sweltsa coloradensis; assembly: GCA_024449915.1. NCBI lineage: Eukaryota > Metazoa > Arthropoda > Insecta > Plecoptera > Chloroperlidae > Sweltsa > Sweltsa coloradensis. The sequence goes on from JAMZAV010006406.1 coordinate 26,772, forward strand.
GGAGGAGGTAAATGGAGTTTTGCGGGGGGCGAAAGACACCATTCGCAAGATTTTATTTTGCAATAGTTGAAGTTAATCAAGATTGCTTTGAATGGCTTAGGTTAAAAACCCTTCCTCCCCCGTCTGGGCCCGGGTAAAATTTGCCCAGAGCTTGGTTAGGGACGTATGAAGGGTTGTACTTTACTCCAAAAATAGAGGAGCTCTGGCAATCGTCTTCGGGACCTTGCCCACTTCCTTTGACACCCTTTGACGACAATGACGACAATGACAACCACGAACGATTACGAAGACCGTGACGTGAGAACCCCCTTTTCTCCTTTACCCCTGGCTGCTTCTGACCAGCATGGGCCCCTCTTCCCATATCCCCTAGACTCGAATGGGGCTTTATGACCTAACGGTGGACTCGTCTTTAATCCAAATAAAAAAACAAAAAATTCCCCCTAATATCCCCTAGGCTACAGTGATATATTATGACCTAACAATTGACGCGTCCTTAATCGAAATAAACACCAAAAAAACATTTTATTAACGTTCAATATCACAGGCGGCATAAAAATTATAATGTATCCAGTTGACGCGACCTTAATAAAATGAAAAACTCATCTCATAATTTTTTAATATCAAAGGCGGCGCAATATGACTTTATGGTTGAAGCGCCGTAGTTTTTCACGTCGTCGTCCTTAGAAAACTACAGCCTAATAGCTCAGAACAAAACATTTCTCACATCTCAATCAAAATAGGTCAACCTGCGTAGGATCTTTACAACTTCCGTCACAAGGCGGGGGAGGAAACATTGTTTAAACATTATGCACTGTCAGTGGTTTTCTTTTGTTTTGGACGAGAAAGACATGCGTGGTCTTGTGAATTGTATTTTATGCAGAAGAAAGTGACAAATACTGACTATTTATTGATGTATAATAATAACAGTGTATATTGGGGATCTTTCCGCAAGAAAAAGCAAATTGAAGTTATATTATTCACTTAGTTTGAAGATGAACTCGGTCCAAAGTGTTGGCTATCTTTTAAAAACTTAGAAAACTATCTAATCATGAATCACATCACACACTAATTTTATAAACTTTCAATGTCACAGGCGGCGCAATATGACCTAACCGGTTGAAGCGCCCTAGTTTCTCACGTCGTCTTTGGAGCTAATTCGCATCATACACGTTTAATTTTTGTTTAAATAATAATTTTATATCCACTTATTTTCTTTTCTTTTATAAATTATGAATAAATATCATACACACCATTATAATCATAACATTAACGTTCAATGTCAAAGGTGGCGAAATATAACCTAACCCGTTGAAGCGCCTAATTTTTCACGTCATCCACTAGACGCATTCTGTGTGCAGTTTGAGCAGTCGTCGTCGGGGCCACCCACATCCCACTGACGACCTCCTCGCGACGTCAACGACCATGACAGCACGAACGATGACAACGACGGTGACGAACTCGATGTGAGAACCCTCCATTTTCCTCTTCCTACCCGCGGCTGGTTCTGACCACAGCATGAAATTTCCCCTAGGCTAGAGTGATGCATTGTGACCTCACGATTGAAGCCCCCTTAATCCATATAACATGAACAACAACTGATACTGCATGGCCCTGCTGAAAACGGTTGACGCACATTCATTCCAATGAAACTACAACCAACACAATCTCATCACTCATCTCGGGGAAACCGCGTGCTGCTCGGCTCATTACTTCTACCAGTTTGGCGACGCAATAATCAGCCACCCTGTGCATAATGTACGACATATTTCCAGCCTGTGAGAGGCTGGAAAGTGACACAGACCGTTATAAGTTTTCATTTCCAAACATGATATTACAGTTTTGCCCCCCCCCCCCCCAAATACCTGGGTTGAGTCCTCCTCACATCTCACAAGCTAAGTTTCGCATTATGACCTAAGGTTGACGTGCTTATTTAAAATAAACTTTACTCTTTAATAATGTAATGTTAACTGTCTTACCATGTCACAGGTTTAATTTTAAATAACTATGACCTACCAACTACCATTGACCTAAAGTTTTTAACTATGATCTCTTGAATTTTATTTCTAATAAAACTCAGAAGCAATTATTACAAAATACCCCCATCTGGGTCCGGGGTAGAATTTTTCCGGAGCTTAAATCTGCTTATAATTGAAAAAGCGTGTGGGCAATGACACAACGATCTTTGACAAAGACGAGCACGACCGCGACGTGAGAAACCCCTTTTCTCCACTTACCCGTGCTGGTTCTGACCAGCACGGGCCCCTCCTACCCCATATCTCCTAGGCTAGAGTGGTGCATTATGTCCCAACGGTTGACGCGTCCTTAATCCAAATAAACCAAAATCGTGTTTCGCCAATAAAAAGAATTTGCCATTTATAAATCTCCGTGTAGAAATCTTCGGTGTAGAAATCTCTTCATGTATCAAACACACAAGTTAGTTATGCCATCGTCCGATAATAGATGCGAGCTCTGGCAGTCAGTAATTCCTCAAGTATCAAACAAGATTATCGCTACTCTGTAAGCAAACTATTGTCATGGATAGCCAGTTAGACCCTTTGGCTGGGGATTTAAGTAGCCAATAGTGTAGTTGGAGTGGGGGTATAGCAATAGTGACCCTGGACCTAATGGCTATTCACAGACCGAGACCGATGTCCAGAGGGTACTGGGTGGGGGTTATGGGTTTGGGTGTTACGCATTGATAAATAAATAAATAATAAATAAAATAAATTTTATTTAGAGTCTACCCAGTCAGTTATATAACTGATTTTTAGTGGGGACTTTAAATCAAAGCGACCAAGCCACCCTGCAGGCCCCGACGCAATCGACGAGTGAGTGATACCAACCAAAGATCGATATTTTTAATAGGAAATATAGCAATCAGTGTATGGACAGTGCGAACACCCGCGAATCAACGCCAGAATCAACAAGCGATTCAGAACTACTCTGGAATTTATTATGTGCTTCGTTGCTAGGATTGCTCCAAAGTCACCGTTTATAAACTCTTAAGACAAAAACTGATGGACTTAAGTCCAAATCAGAAGTTAATTATCTTCTGACTTTAGCGGGAATCGAACCCTGGACCTTCTGCATTGGAAGCAGATACGCTAACAACAAGACAACGAGCCACACATAAGCTGTAGCGCCTAGACCTGGTCGTAGTGATAGCCCTAGGCTAGGTCCTAAGGCCTAGGTCTACCAAAAGGGCAAATGCTACCACTGTAGAAACACCGGAGAAGATTATTGATACACGTGCCAAAATGAACCAAACGGCAAACATGCAAAAATAATTGTTCAAAGCTGCAACACGAGAATGTGTCGAGGAGTACGCCCCCTCTACAAATTCACTCTTCTGTTGTGAAGACCACATTGATGCAAGTAAATAGTATAAATGGTCTAAATGCTTCTTAATTCACAAGTGGATTTCCTATTCGCACCAAAAAGCACACTAGCGCGGCCCTGTTGGCAGAACGTAGAACCCTAGCAGTAGTGATCACTCAGGTAGACACAGCGGCAAATAACGTGGAAGAACCGGTAGATGTAACTAAAAAGTTGAGTTTTCGGCGTGATACGTTTTGTTCACGGATTTTGAAAGTGTGAAATAAAACAAGAAATATTTGTGCTATGGTTATCACAAGAAAACACATTTTAAATGAAAGAATAGCGCCTGTAAGTGCACTATAAAGTGGACCACCTGACGCAAGTGTTATGTCTCGAATGGTTAAGCATTGGCCTACATTTCTCTTTTAAAAAAGGGCCTACAACTTTTTACACTTAAATAACAACTTTTAAATAATCGTGATCGCAATTTAAATTTCGGAAGGGCCTACTCTAATTAAAACATTATTCAAAAACTTGAGAGGGTGCAGAGAAGGGCACTGCATTTCATACATGGCCGTAACCGCCCCCACCCTGTGACCAGAAGCAGGTTATGCCAATGACCATGCACCTGCAATACACCGATCTGGTGTTTTTTAAAAGATGCCTCAGTGGCGCCACTGATTTTGACGTGTGCGCGCGCATCATCCAGGGCCGCGTGTTGAGAGGCGACGATAGTAGGCACCCCCGCCTCCAACCCCCTCCGGCCAAAGCAGTGCTCGGCCGACGTGCTTGTCTTTACGGGTTGTTAACCCATGGAACTACCTGCCGCCCGCCCTCAAAGACTGCCCAGTAAGTCATATCCCTTCCTTGTGTAAGAAGTACTTATGGGAGAACCAACTTGAAGTGCCATGTTAATCTTTGGTTTCACGTGCTTTACAAGGCTCTTCGCGGCACAAGATTTCTATAAAGATATCAAGTGTGTTAGTAAAATATTAACTAGTGTCGACGCCTTTTCTTGTTGTAATAACAACAAGGATAAACAATAAAATAAAATAAATAAAGTCCGAAACATACAGTCAGATGACAGTATGGTGTCACCCACTGAGTTTTCCCGTTGTGGTTGATGGATTTTATTTACTTACTATTTTAATTTTTTAATAATTATGCTAATTGTTTTTTGCCCGTCACCGACACTCATTTAAATCGCGTTTTACAATTCAGACAATAATTTTAATTCAAGTCTATGCCAAAAGGCTATCACACCGTTCCCAATTGTTACACATACAGGCCTATATAGGCCTACATACAATTAGTTTCGTTAGTGATGGGCTACCTCAAATTACTAGACTGCAGTGGGTTTTGATCACGTCAAAAATATGGCATACTTTACAAGTTGTAGGCCCACTATTGTAATTGCATTACCGCGGGAAAATGTTAAATATTGCACCTTGCACTTCAGCTGTTCAGTGTTTATATCAATTTGTTTGCGAAATATTTGTGATTCAATGAACAGACTCCTTTCACTTTAAAAAATTATCATTCTAAATTCCAAATTTGGTAATAATCCCTTGGACCAATACCAATTTGGGCGGGCAACTTTACCTGTATGCAGTAGGACCGTAGGACACAATACACTTCTATATCTATATCCTCGACGCCAAGATGGCGTCAGACAGTGGACGTGTCGTGTGGTGCGTGGCGTCTAGTTCTGTTTTTCATGGTGGTTAAAGTTGGTGTAAATATGTGTAAGATAGATGGTTCGAAGGGGATAACGCGAGGCACGAGGTGAACAAGTGTCAAGTACTGGAACGGATGGTAATTGTAAGTAATTGCAAAATATCTACATTTACTGTATGTGTTATGGGAAACCGGAGGCTGAACCCTGCAAATTTGGAATGTCGTTGGCTCCAGGGAGCGGGGGGTTGGGTCATCAAGCGGACTCGGGTTCACGGGGCTGTGTTTTTAGCCCTCTGCGGTGACATTGAGCTAAACCCTGGTCCACCGCCCCCACCCCGACCAGACCAAGCTGCGCGGTGTGTCAGACAGCTGGGCGGCCGAACCATTATTTTTGGAATGCAGTGTCTGTTGCACCCAAACACATCGAACCTGTGCCAACTTGTCACGCATCTGCCTACAGGTCAATTAGGAGAAGAACAACCGATTGGACATGTTGGAAATGTGCTCTACCTAACATCTCAAACTCATTTTTTGATACATCTAGAGACAGTTCACTAGAAGACGCGCTCCACACAACAATGTAAATAATGTAAATAGAAGCAGTCTGTACAGGGGGAAAGTGTCATGTCTTTCATTTAATGCTAGAAGTTTAAAGGGCAATAAGAACGGGGCCCTCTAATTCAAGCATGGATTGAGGCAGCTGATCCATCCATTATCTGTGTTTGTGAACATGGTTAAATCCGTCAATCTTAGATGCAGAAATTATGCCCGACAACTACTCTGTTTTTCGAAAGGACCGAGAAAATGACAGCCACGGTGGGGTTCTACTGGCGGTGAACCGGAACTGAAACCGACGCGTGTCACGGAACTCGAAAACGACGCAGAGGTGGTATGGGTTGAAGTAACTTGTGGACAAGACAGGATTCTGGTAGGGTCGGCCTACAGAGCGCCAAATTCAAAGGAGGATAAAAACACAAAGCTAATAGAATCTGTAAATAAGCGCAAGAACTACAGCATGTATATAAATCTATTGTTATGTGTGGGGACTTCAACTTAGACATTGACTGGGGTGTAGAAGACCACGCTAATCCTGCAAATCCGTTAGCTAACAATTTTCTCAACTGCCTTTCTCAACGTAGTGCCGCATCAAATGGTGAAAGAAGCTACCCGTATAACTAAATCTACACGTGCAATAATTGATCTTGTGTTGACTAACAACCCTGATAAAATTGGAAATGGTCAAGTAGTAACTGGGTAAGCGATCACATGGCCGTAAAATTTAATTTGCATTGGCAGGTGCCAAAGCCTAAAGTAGTGAAAAGAAAAGCATATAATTATAATAAAGCCAACTGGAAACTGTTAGAAAAATGCTTTTCTAAAATCTTCCAATCTCTTCAAATACCGATAACATAGAGCAACTGTGGGCGAAGTGGAAGGAAGCGTTCTGGAAGTGCGTAAACACAGCGATTCCCCAGGTTGACATCAAAGGTAAGAGAAAGTCCCCATGGATCACTAAGGAAATTGTACATATGATTAAAAAACGCGAACGCCTGTACGAGAATTATAAGAGCAATCGAAGCGATGATAATTGGGAGAACTACAGGCGGGTCAGGAATCAAGTAAAAATCACGACGCGGAGGGCACATGACGAGTACATTTGGAAGCTGGGTGAAGGAAACGGCAAAAAATTATGGAAATATATTCATGGAAAAATTGGAAGTTCCGCGCCTCACCATTTTGTTATCAATGATACAAAAGTGACTGACCCACAAAAAATAGCTGAAGCTTTTCCGTTAATTTCAAGGGAAATTTTCTTGCGATTCATCATACTGACGACCTTTTGCCCTCCTAACTTTGTAAATAAAAATGTAAACAAAAGCCGACAAACCCCATTCCAAACAGTCAATTTTTCGCCAGAGTGTGTTTTTCAAACTACAAAAAGAATAAACCGGACGGGGCAACAGGGCCAGATGGCATTCCTAGCAAAATATTACATAAGTGTGCGAAAGTAATATCTCCATCACTCAGTCATCTGTTTAGAGTCTCCATGAGTTGTGGTGAGTTACCTCAGGAATGGAAGTTGGCAAATGTTGTTCCGATTTTTAAAAGCAGGAGATAAGAATAACACTGAGAACTACAGGCCCATATCGCTTACATCGGTAATTGGAAAGATTATGGAAAAGATTGTTAGCTATCAGATGTTGCAGTATCTTAGGAAAATTAGAGCAATCAATCAACAACAACACGGGTTTCTTCCGAAACGATCCTGCATCACAATGCTCAACGCAGCCATAGACGACGGGCAGTTTGCATTAGACGCTAAACCTGGGACCCACATTGATGTAATTACTCTCGATTGGGCCAAGGCATTCGATCGAGTACCACACAAGCGCTTACTAATGAAACTCCAACGTTACAACATAACCGGCTCTATTCTGAAGTGGACGCAAAGTTTCCTGACACGGCGACTCATGAAAGTAATCTACGATGGGGTTTCATCATCCGAGTTTCTCGTCACATCTGGGGTACCCCAGGGCTCTGTACTTGGGCCTTTGTTTTTTACTTTATATATGTTAGACTCCCGCGTGTGTTAAATCGGAAATCAAGCAGTATGCGGACGACTGCACTCTGTATCGGGTCATTGCGGGCCCTGAAGATGAACGTGTGCTGCAGAGTGATCTCGATAATTCAGTTTGTGGTGCAGTTAAACTTTATGGCTTTAAATGAAAAAAATGTCATCACTTACAAGTAACCAAATCTAAACATCGTCCTTTGTCAGTTTATTCAATCAATAGAAAAGTATTAAAAACCGTGCAATCCTTAAAAATTTTAGGGGTAACAGTGTCAAATGATTTAAAGTGGAACATTCATACTGAGGTTATTAGGAACAAAGCTGCAAAACTTGTAGGCTTTCTCTCTAGAACTGTGCATGGTGCCAGACCAATGTAAAACGGACATTATTTTTAAAAGTCTGATAAGATCCGTTATGTCATTGTGATGCCCTGCGTGGCATCCGTCATCCAAAGTAAATATGCTTAAACTCGAAGCCATTCAAAATCGTGCAACTAAATTTATTACCGGAGAAGGGATTGTGACAGTAAGAAAAAGGCTAGACTTGAGTAATTTACTATCATTTGAAAATCATGTTAAGGAAATTGATATTGTGTTCTTAAGAAAAATGTTCTGTAACGAAGTTGACCTAGACCCTCTAACCCGAGTCAAATTAAGCTACCCTTCAGTACGATATGGCAGAGGGGTGACACTTTGTCCTCCTTTCGCAAGAACATCACAATACCAAAATGGATTTTACTACAGGTCAGTTACATTATTTAATGGTCTTGATAATGATGTAAAACAGATCCGATCTACACACCAATTTCAAAAACAGCTGAGGCAATCATTACTGGACAGTCAGACCACTCAATAACACACTTGCACACACACACATAACATACACATACTCAAACACACACACGCATATGTAAACGCACAAACACAAACACTCATTTGAATTCATAAGAATAGCATGTTATTTTATTGTAAATTAATTGTACATTTTCGCTTTTCTATGAACGTCCTAATACTTGATTCAATTGTAATTAATCTTGTTGCTATGTATATTGTATGTTAAGAATAAGCCTGTAATATAGCTTGAATTAGGTGTAAGGTACCTGGTAGTAAGACACAATTGTGTAATGGGGCTTTGCTCTGATTCTTACTTTCCATCAATGTGCATGGTATAAGGGTTATTACATGTATTAATCTGTACTGTGTAATTACATTGAAAATAATAATAATAATAAATAATAATCTGCTAATGAATTATTTTCTGGATATTTTTACGCTCAACATAATAATATACCCAACTATTATGATGATATTATTATATAACATTTTAAAATTTCACCCATATCCCATTCAGGAATATAGGAAAAGGAAGGTATATCTAACTTTAGTTCAATTTTGGCTATAGTTGGCCTACGTACGCAATTACGCCTACTTGTGGTTGTAAAAGAGCATAAAAAATGCAAATCGTAGATGAAAATATACATCTTATTTAATGCGTGTGCGAGATAGGTAAATAAGAGTGAACAGATTGGAAGTATTCCCCGAATTGTCATAACCGGCGCGACTGACACAGTCGTTAGCGCCATATACGCTCCAGCCCGGAATCACAATGACGCCAGCCATGTTGTGACGTAGCGGGCAGCCAGTGTTGCGATCTACATGTCGTTTTGGTGCCCAATAGGGTAAGCTAACGGCCAAATAAATTCGCAGAAAAAATTTCCCTTGGATTCTAAGCTTGGGCCTTAAAGTAGAGAAGTTTTCTCACATGGGAGAAATGGAATTGTGTTCTATATAATATAATTCCAAAATGATAACTACATATTTGAAAATTTTTCCCCGCGAGAAAATAAGTCATGTATAGGTCAAGGCTTATAATAATCCCGAGGTAAATTAGAAGCTTATGGGGAAAAAAAATTCTAAATAAAAAATAAAAATCATTTACGTTCATCAAAGTGGTAATCACAACGGTAAAGTGAATTTGCAGGTTGGGCCCAACGACCTCATTGACATATTCTCGTCTTGCTTTTTTCACCTGTTATAGTTATTTTGACAAATACATAGATACTTTACTCTGGTTTTTTCTAGAGTGGTGTTTTAAACACATTGGTCACTTACACCTATTATAAAGCGTAATTTCTTTAAAAATCAATCAAAGGATCATTGAGAAACGATGCACGAATGACAGGAGGCGCAGTGACAGCAGCAGCAGCTGTCTATAGCGTGTTGGACCCACCGCCGACTGGAGGGTAGAATATCTGCCGTTTATATCTAGACAGGGGTGGCGCCTTTGAGTCTGCGCTAACTGCGTTCGCCATCAGCAGGGCATGCCGTCAGGGTACGGGTCGAGTCAAAAAAGAAGTTTCCCCTTTGGGGAGGTCCCCTTACTCCCAAGTCAAACGGAATCTAACGTCCTGCGCGCTGAGAGCGGCTCCAATGTGAAACTAATAAAAGCACTGCACGCTAAATTTCGGTCAGTAGATTATCGATGTGCTGTGACGCTGAAATCAACAAAAACAGACGAAACGTCAAATTCAATTTTATTTCAATCATATTAGCTCTGGGCCCTAGTCTTTTAAAACGATTACTTTTGATTATTATTGTACTATAAGTGTTTCGCAGGCGTCACTGACATTTTCGTGCGAATAATTTGAGATATGCCTTAATGTTCAAGCCTAACGGACGAAAGTGTAGCCTAGGCCAAGGCCACAAAACAGTTTTCAGACGTAAGTACGCCTTTGGCACTCAAATCGAAATCTTGAACAATACATATTGTCGGCCTAGGTCCTAGGCTTTAGGTCTACTCCATCATAAATATCCTCTTAATAAAGAGAGTTTTTCTTTATGCCAAACATTCGCCAACATCGTCGTATTTAAAATTTGACGTTTCCGCCATTTGCCGTATCGACTGTTAACTACTAGAGAAAAGTGACGTAGTTTTATTGAAGTAGTTCCATCAATCGTCACCAGATGTCGCGCGGAACGTTAGATTCCAAACGGGAAAAACCGACTTTTTTTTAACCAGGGCGGTATAGGGGGTTGGAGGACCTCCCTAACGGGGAAACTTCTTATCGCTCTGGTACGGGGACGAATAACGCCCAGACATGACCTGCTAATCGTAGAAGTCCTTCTTACAAACATCAGCCAGAATGTCGGCAGTATTTATAACCCCAGCTACCAGAGGCGAGCTCTCCAATTGTCATCGGGGGATGTGAAGAAACTCCCCCCCCCATTCCTCCCTACTTTAGGCTGATTCGACCATTGCCATGGGGGCTATTCCTCCAATATCCCATAGGCTAGACCCCGTCTGGGCCCGAGGTAGAATTGGCCCCGAGCATGGCTCTGCTAATCGTAAAAAGCGATTCAAGGAAAAAAAAACCACGTCCAGCAACATCTTCTAGAGAGGGGCTCTTCCTATAGGGCCGAGTACGACTGCTAACGTTTCAACGATAAAAATATAATTTACAATTAAATAAAAAAATACAAAAAACATCAAAACAAAAGCTTCCATCTTATAACGGGGTAAAATTTGGCCCAAAGCAAGGTTTTGCAAATCGTGCAAGCGGTAGAGATTAGTCATTTAAAA
>JAMZAV010006407.1:0-37618 GCA_024449915.1 Sweltsa coloradensis
TGCAAAATAGCATGCAGCGCTAAAGAAAAAAATTATTTATTGCTTTTAGCATTATATCAGCATAAAATAATTTTATGTAGTCAATAAAAAAAAGGAAACTTAAAAAACAATTAAAACAATAATAATGCAAAATTGCTCGTTTTTCATACATTTTCAGTGAAATAACCCCTTAAACAATTACGCTCATCCAACAACGCGCCTGAAAAAGCGTTTGCGAAGCTTCCTAGTTATATGACACCATTACTTGTTTATTATTGAAATAAGTATTAAAAACTAAACACATTTTAATTAATTAAATAATAATGAATAAATTGTATTTAGAGTCTACCCACTCAGTTATATAACTGATTTTCAGTGGGGGACAGTAAATCAAAGCGACTATAAGCCTATACCCTGTAGGCCCCGACGCTATCGACGAGTGAGCGATAACCAACCAAAGATCGATATTTTTAATAGGAAATATAGCAATCAGTGGTATGGACAGTGCGGACACCCGCGGATGAACGCCAGAATCAACAAGGCCGATTCAGAACAACTCTGAATTTATTATGTGCTTCGTTGCTAGGACGGCTCCAAAGTCACCGTTTACAAACTCCTAAGACACGAACTGATGGACTTAAGTCCAAATCAGAAGATAAAAACTTCTGACTTTGTCGGGAATCGAACCCTGGACCTTCTGTATTGGAAGCAGATACGCTAACAACAAGACCAACGAGCCACACAACAAGACCAACGAGCCACACACAAGACCAACGAGCCACACACAAGACCAACGAGCCACACACAAGATCAACGAGCCATTACTTGATTAACAACTTGTCCAACGTCAGCAATAAAGATTGTTCGTTGGTCTTGTTGTTAGCGTATCTGCTTCCAATGCAGAAGGTCCAGGGCTCGATTCCCGTCAAAGCCAGAAGTTTTTTAACTTCTGATTTGGACTGAAGTCCATCAGTTCTTGTTTTAGGAGTTTGTAAACGGTGACTTTAGAGCAGTCCTAGCAACGAAGCACACAATAAGTTCAAAGTTGTTCTGAATCGGCCTTGTTGATTCTAACGTTGATCCGCGGGTGTTCGCACTGTCCATACCACTGATTGCTATATTTCCTTTTACAAATATCGGTCTTTGGTTGTTTATCGCTCACTCGTCGATTGCGTCGGGACCTACAGGGTTGGCTCGGTCGCTTTAATTTTATGTCCCCCACTGAAAATCAGTTATAAAACTGAGTGGATAGACTCTAAATACAATTTATTTTATTTATTTATTTTAAACTAGAAAACAATTTATTTCCTATGAATATGCCACTGCAATTGGTCACATCTCAACGGACATCAAAGCTTTAAATTTAAAAATAGTTAATCAATCTGTATCCCAAAACTATCAATTTATTTCAATAAATTGAATAGGCTTTAGCTGTGTTGTCTAGGCGTGTTTATATATCCAAGTCGCCTAGGCCCTAGCCTAGCTGATGTGCAAAACTCTGGCTAAAATAATAATGTAGGCCCTATTTATATCATCTTATAATTAATGTTATCACACCCTTTTGAGCTTCTAATATTATTAAATGAAGAGTCTACTCGAAATAATAAACATGTAGGTCTACTTTGACACCGCACAAAAGCAAATCAAGGCCTAGGCCTAAAAAATCTCACGTGAACGGCTGACAAAGGCATTTAAATGTGCAAAACGAAGGGCGATGAGGTTGATTTCATTTTTCAAACATCTGGTGTAATCTGCTCGCAAATTAACACAGACATTTATCGGTAGTGTCATCGGCTAGATAAAAATATAATGTCCGAAATATTATGTGCTTCATTCAAGAACCAAAATTCAAGTTTAGTAGATAATACCTTTCTGGTAGTTTTCTGTGAGTAAATGGTTGAAATGGATGGAAATCTATTAGGTTATTGTATTTTATTGCTTCCAAAATTGCAATTTTGGTGAATTTATAAATACACAATGATAATATTTCTTAGTATTTTCGTAGACCGACGCGATTCATCGTGCATTTTCCTAAACAGGTGGGCGAACCTATCCCCTTGAATTATTGCTGTTTTGATTGAATGAGATAAGTGTTGCTCTACACAAGGACATCAATCCTATTTCACATGTTAAATTTATAAATACGTGACTACATGACAATTGTTATATGAATTCAAGCAATTGATGACTTGCATTGGCGTATTCAAATGGTGATAGAGTGGGGAAAAACAAACTTTGAGCAAATATAAACGAATGGTGGAAGAAAGGATGGCCTAGAGAATGTATGAAAGTAATATTGAAGTAGGAAAAAGAAGACGGAGAGGCCACGGAAGAAATATAAGCATGCCAACGCAGGTGACTTAGAGGCAAGAGGAGAGAACTGGGAAGATGTAGAAAAAAGTGATAAAATGTAGTTGAAAACTCAATGTTGGCCCATTGGACCGTTATTTTATTTACTTTTTGCCGATCCGGTGCTCGGCAAGTGCCACCTTAACTTGGACCACCTAAAATAAAAATAACCCTCTTAATTCAACATCTAATATTTCTCTCAAAATGTTCGTAAGGCCTTTAGATCATCAGATATATTGTAAGCTACATTCAGTAAAATAGTCGCACTATTCATAATCTTATTTTGATTACAAGTTATGTCCCTGCACTTGGTCACATCTCAACAGACAACATCAAAGCTTGATCATCTTGTTCGATAAAACGACGGGAGTAGTTTTTTTTGAAGTTTTGTGGTCTAAAAAGATTCATCAATGATCTCCGGAAGGTTCTGTCCATGGCTACGTACACAAGGAACACCGATGTAAAGTCAACTATGTATACCAAATTTAGACCTTCGGACAGCGCATGCAAGCAGTCAATTGGTATATTATAATAATGGATGAAGTCGAATAAGAGCAGACTTCCTTCTAAGAGAAACATTGGGATAACGAAGCAAAGGAAAGTCATAACTATCTTTGATGAATTTTCTGTGGATGTCACTTCCTCAGCACAATCTTTGTTCTCTTCGGTGTTGCCATTTTTGTTGACCATCTCCACGTTAGCTTCATTGCGACGTTGCCATTGTCTCTTGGCATTTGTCCACCGAACTCTTAAGCTGATTAAAATCACCGAAAGGCATGACAAAAGTTGAATTCCAATACAGGTAACCCATATCATGTCGTTTAGATATGCCGAGTACCCTTTAGCTTCATAACAAAAATTCACAATAAACGTGACATTCCCATGATCTAAAATTGACTCTTTCAAATCTGTGATGCAGTAGACAAACGCCATTGGTGAATATATTAGAGCACAACCGATGCACACGCATATAATCACGATGTAAACCCTTCTCATAGAGAACATCTTGTTTGTTTTCTCTGGGTACACGTTCACAATTAAAAACCACACGGCAATTATCAGCGTGAGCAATTCGCTGGTGATAAATAAAAAATTACCCGCATGGATAGAGAACATGGTGAATACGGCCCAACTGTATGTGTGGACATTGGGGTGGAAAGGTAGGTAGGCGACGATGAGATAGGGGATGTAGGTTACAAGGTAGGGAGTATTGGCGATGACGCGGGCGACGAGGAGGACGTTGATTGGCGAGCGTCTCTCGCGGCGAGTTAAGATCAAGACGGTCACGATGTTGGCGACGATACCAAAGACGCAGAACACTATTGAGAAGTATTTGGAAAAGTCACGGTATGATACATGGAAATCCATAAGACTCCTATTGCAAGCCATGTTGAAAACTGGAAGTTATTTTAATTTTTCCCTTACAAAATCTTTCAACAACTTATTAATAGTTATTGTGATCTTTGTTCGTGGTAAAATGAGTAAATGAAGCTTTCAAAACTTGTCATATGAATCAAAGATTGTGAGCGTCGAACACAAGTTACAGATAAAAACTGTTAAAATATGTTATATGAATCACAGATTGTGAGCGTCGAACACAAGTTACAGAATAACACTGTGTGGATATTCGACAATATCAATTATATGTACGGTCTTGTCAAAGATTGCAAGAACACAGAGACAAAGATACGAAGACTGCTCTCTACAAAAGCCTCATTGCAACTAAATTATTGCGATAATGATTGTAGTAATAAGATAAGTGT
Source organism: Sweltsa coloradensis (assembly GCA_024449915.1). Taxonomy (NCBI): domain Eukaryota; kingdom Metazoa; phylum Arthropoda; class Insecta; order Plecoptera; family Chloroperlidae; genus Sweltsa; species Sweltsa coloradensis. Next base: position 4,092 of record JAMZAV010006407.1, read on the forward strand.
TGACCTACTCAAGGGCATCACTCATATTTCACATGTAATGCCACAAGTACATGACAATGGTTATGAATGCAAACAAGTGATGTATTTTAGTTACGTATTCAAATGGTGGGCGAGAGGGGTAAAAAAAAACCTCTGGAAAAATTATACATAGGTAAGTGACAGGATGGGAAGGACAATGTTGAGATTATATGGATATATGAAACGAAAGGTGGAAGAAATTATGCCAAAAAAAAGTATACAAAAATTATTGAAGGGGGTAAAAGAAGACGGGGGAGGCCAAGGAAGAGGTGGAAGGATGCCATAGCAGGAGACTAAGAGAGAAGAGGTGAGAGCTGGGAAGAATTTTTTTTTTCGTTAAAAACCCAAAAGGTCCCTGCCAGAAGCTGAAGACGACTACGTCGTCTACGTAATTTCCATACCACTATAAATTGTAAATTTTAGTTGCCGTACGTGTCACCATGTAAATACATATTAACAAAAAAGTAACAATTCTTTAGACTGTAAAAACGACTTTGATTTTGCCCTCTCCCTTACCACTTGAATACGCCAATACAATACGTCAATTTCTAACATTGATAACCATTAATTGTTATGTCATTTTCATCTTTACATATAAAATAGGAGTGATGCACTTGACTAGGTCAGCATTTATCTGTAGGTCACCACTTATCTTATTATTGTAATCATCAACGCAATTCAGTTGAAATACGCTTTTCGCAGAAAGCAGTCTTTTGTAGCTACTCCGTGCAAACTTTGTCACTATACTAGGCCGCTTCGCGAACGCTTTTTCCAGTCGCGTTGATGGATGAGCTTTTTTTGGAATATTTATGTCCAATGGTTACGTTTTTAAGTGGAATCTTAATACTTTTTCTATAGTTACTTGATATTACTTGTTAATTATACACCTGTAAAAGGCTTATAGGCCTATTAAAACCTTTATTTCTATGAATTTTGACCAAATTTTTCAAAGTTTTCTTTTAAGAGGCACTACATCACCATAATCTATATGTCAATGTAAAATATGAACGTTGTTTCCCCACCCGTTTGGTCAGAATCGGCCCAAATATCACGAAAACATCGCATTTAGAACCGGGGAAAAATCGTAAAAGTACGACTTCTATAAGAAATATTTGTTTAAATGTCTCTTAAATCATAACATATATAATTTCAGTGATATTAAACGTTCCCATAGAGTTTTATCAATATTGGAGTAGACGTTTGCCAAAATATCACGAAAATATCTCATTTAAAAATGAAAAAAATCGTTAAAGTACGATAATCATAAGAAATATTTGATCGATTATACCCAAAAACGTGGCAGGTCTAAGTTCAGAGATTTCGAAGGTCCCCTCCAATTATTTTCATCAAGATCGCATATGCCGTTAACCCGGTAGAGAGCGAACAAACAGACGAAAAAACTAACAAAAACAAAACACCCGAGCTATTTTTCTTGGGGTAGCGTACGTAAGTGAAAAAACAAAACACAAAGTGAAATTGAAGTCTTCGCTTCGCTCATCCAATAATGTTGGTATCATACTGAGTAACAAGTCACACTTGGATAGGCACGACCAATGTGTAGTTGATTATGTCGAATATCCGTATTTCAGAACCTGTGACTTTAACAACGATCATAAGTTTTGACAAATTTAATTAGTTTTACGAGATTAATTTGGTAATTTTACCACAAACAAATAGTGACAATGTTTTAAAGATTATCTACGAAACCACGTTACACAACTTACCGTTCTCAATTAACTCGGTTAAGTTGCCCCTTTATTTTAATATTGTAAACCGTGGGTTACATTTGAAATTTTCAAGTGCGAAGTTGAAGATTGGATACGTTGAAATGGACGCCACAGATGAAACACTTTGCAGCGAGGATCTGACAAGATTCCACGCGTCATCCCGAGAGGTTTACAAGTATCTTGCTCTGGTGTTCGGCGTCTTTGGTGTCGTCGCCAACATCGTGACTGTCTTGATCTTAACTCGCCGTGAGAGACGCTCGCCAATCAACACCCGCCTCATCGCCCGCGTCATCGCCAATACTCCCTTCCTTGTAACCTTCATCCCCGATCTCATCGTCGCCTACAAAGCCTACCCTTCGACCCCAATGTCGGTTGGGCCGTATTCTCCATGTTCTCCGTCCATTCGAATTATTTTTTAGTAATCATTGGTGAATTTCTCACGGTGACAATTGCTGTGTGGTTTTTTGGATGAGCGAAGCGAAGACTTCAATTTCACTCTGTGTTTTTTTTCACTTACGTTACCCCAAGAAAAATAGCTCGGGTGTTTTGTTTTTGTTAGTTTTTTTGTCTGTTTGTTCGCTTTCTACCGGGCCAACGGCATATGCGATATTAATGAAAATTGGAGGGGACCTTTGAAATCTCTGAACTTAGACCTGACACGATTTGGGGTATAATCGATCAAATATTTCTTATGATTATCGTACTTTTACGATTTTTTTCATTTTTTAATGAGATATTTTCGTGATATTTGGCAAACGGCTACTCCAATATTGATGAAACTATACGGGAACGTTTAAAATCACTAAAATTATATATGTTGTGATTTTAGAGACATTTGAAAAAATATTTCTTATATAAATCGTACTTTTACGTTTTTTTCACCGGTTTTTAATTCGGTATTTTCGTGATATTTGGGCCGATTCTGACCAAACGGGTGGGGCTACAACGTTCATTTTTACATTGACATATAGATTATGGTAGTGTAGTGCCTCTTGAAAGAAAAATTTGAAAAAGTTGGTCAAAATTCATAGAAATAAAGGTTTTACTATAATCCTTTTACAGGTGTATAATTAACAAGTAATATCAAGTAACTATAGAAAAAGAAATGAGATTCCACTTAAAAACGTAATCATTGGACAGAAATATTCCAAAAAAATGATCATCCATCAACGTGACTGGAAAAAGCGTTCGTGAAGCGGCCTAGTAATTGTGAACGTGTATTTACATAAAACGAATAAAATGTTCTCTATGAGAAGGGTTTACATCGTGATTACGAGCTTGTGCATCAGTTGTGCTCTAGTATGGATGCCCATGATGTTTGCCTAATGCTGGGAACGAGCGAATCATTCGTATATTTTGATTCGTTGTGGAAGTTACTCAATGACATTTCTTAACGCCATGTATTGGATTAACACTGTTGCATTGAAACTGGTTCGTACTCTTTGGTGATATTAATCGTCTTGAAAGTTTGGTGGAGTATGGCGAATAGGAACTGGCAACGTCGCAATGTAGCTGCCGTGAAGATGGTCAACATAAATGGCAACAGCGAAGAGAACAAAGATTCGACGGGGGAAGTGACATCCACAGATCCTTCATCAAAGATAGTTACGATCTTCATTTTCTTCGTTACACTTTTTATGCTCCTAGGAGGAAGCATAATAATTATCTCCTTAATCCATAAACATAATATACCAAACGACTGCTTAAATGCGCTGTTTGATTGTTATCATTCGGTTTACCTCGTAGACTGTATTTTAGTGTTCGTTGTGTCTGTAGCCATAGACAGAATTTTCCGAAGATCATTGATGGATCTTTTTAGACCAGAGAACTTCAAGAAAAAGTTCTTACGTCGTTCTTCAGAACAAGATTTTTAAACTTTGATGTCGGTTGAGACGTAACCATTGGCAGTGACATTATGTTCAAAAAATTGTTATCAAATTAACATTACGTATCAGTGCAGTAAATTATATAACTTAAAATGATTTCCACGTCACATATTCTTGAAACGTAAATAATTGGTGCCATACATTTTGTTGTTAAAACATATAGTGTTCAATAAAAGGCATTATTACACTGAGCCAGGAGTTGGAAAAAAATTCAAGAGATAGTTTTTCAGGTTAAAAATTCAATGCTATCTCTTTTGTGAAATGAGCTTGTATCCCTTAAAAAAAGTAGAGTGTAGTTGGATGAGCGTAGCGAGCGTAGCGAAGATTCCATTCTACTACACCGAAGAAAAAAATCCGGATTTTTTTTTTGGTGTGTTTGTTAGCTAAACCGATACTCCAATTGCGATGAAATTTTCTGGAGACGTTCAAATTCTCTGAACTTAAAGAACTGCTCCTTTTTTTAGCGCAACCGCAAAATTATTTTTCATGAAAATCGCAATTTTACGATTTTTTTTCTTTTTTAAAAACAATTCTTTGACTTTAAACACCTAAATTCGCTATCCGATTGTAATGATGTTTTTACAGAACCTTTATTTAATAAATTCATATATATTTGTGTGAAACTTGAGCGCAATCGAAAAATTATCTCTCATGAAAATCGCAATGTTTCGATTTTTTCATTTTTTTTCATTCATTTTTTTCATTTTTTAAAAAAAATTCTTCGACTTAGTAATGATTTTTTAACCGAACAACAGAAAATCTGCATAACTCATGGCAGCTTAATGCACCAATTACGCTTATCCACAACGCGCCTGAAAGAGCATTTTCGAAGCTTCCTAGTTCACATAATATATAACTTGCAATGTCTTTCTCATCACATACTCTTGTAATTTAAATAATTGGTGCTGCACATTTTTTTGTTGAAAAATATAGAATGATCAATTAAAGGCATTTTTCCACTCAGACACGAGTGGGAAAAAAATTCAATACATAGTTTTACAGGTTTAAAAATTCAATGCTTTCTATTTTGTGAAAGTAACTCGTATCCACTATGTATTTTATTTATTTATTTAAAAAAACACGGCACTCAAATGGGACTCAGTTCCTTTTAATGTGTGTCGTCTGTCCGTCTGTTCGTCGAACAATCATCGAACTACTGAACCACACTGGAATCACATCTAAACGATATGTAAAGATAGAAACTACATACTTAAAAATCGTCTGCGATAAGTTTTATAAATTTGAGTGAAATAAGACGTAAAGAAATAAAATGATTGCACATTCTATTCCTTCAGAAGATAGCGAAGCGAAGACTTCAATTTAACTGAGCCCCAAAAAAATTAGCTCGGGTGTTTTTTTGTTTTTTTTTTGTTAATTTTTGGTCTGTTTGTTTGCACTCTACCGGGCAAACGGCATATGCAATCTTGATTTTAAAAAAATTAAAGGGAAACGTCTAAATCTCTAAACTTAGACCTGCCACGTTTTTGGGTACAATCGAAGAAATATTTCTCATGAATATCGTCGTATTTACGATTTTTTTCCCGATTTTTGAGTGAGATATTTTCGAACATTTGGTCCGATTCTGACCAAAAGGGTGGGGCTTCAACATATTTTACATGGACATTAAGGGAAATGGTGATGTATTGCTTTTTGAAAGAGAAAGTTGAAAAAGTTAGACAGAATCCAGAGAATAAAGGATATAATATGAAGGATTGAAGACTTTCGCGGACCGTTATATTAATATTAGACGGTTTTCGGGACATTGTACCGCGTTATTAAGAGTGTAATAACACATACCTGTGTTATTGCGCGCTTGACGTTTCGCAGCCTACTGTGAGCCGCATTGTCCAAAGACTGAAGAGATTCCTGCTTTGCTCCTGGTTTGAGCCCTCGTTTTCATCCCATGTGTGCCTGCGGTGGAAGATGATATTGGCCACATTGCCTGTTGTGTGTGTGGGGTGGAGGGGGCGGGGGATGGCGCAACGATGGTCTGTCTGTCCGACTCTGGTTGCTGTTTTACTATTCCACTCTTCGTACGTTCCAGTGTCGGACCCCAAGATGGACTTAATTTGAATCCATCTCCTCCATTGAAATTATTGTCGTTTTTTCGGATTTCCACCGCCTCCCTGATGTATCTCGGCAAAAAGTTGGTATTGGAGTTTAGGACTCGTGTGTTATCAAACTGAATTTGGTGTCCTGGGTTTGAAATATTCTCCTGGGCGTGTTTAGCCAGCGCAGAGTTGTTTGAGTCGCCTTTCCTAGTGGGCCATGTGTTCGATTATTCTTGTTCTAATTGTTCGGCCCGTCTGTCCGATGTACACTTTACCACACTCACAGGGAACTTCGTACACTCCCGAGACCATTAGAGGAATATGGTCTTTGACTGAGTTTAGTGACGCTTGGAGTTTTTTATGTGTGGAGTAAACAGGGTGTATGTCATGCTTCTTTAGTATACGCGCTATCTTGTCGGTGACCTGATGAACATATGGAAAAAAGCTTTATTTTTTACATTGTCAGTTGATTTATCTTTCTCTACAGGTTTTTGAGATACACTTTGTTGTTTGAATGCTCTTCTTATGGCAATGGGATTGTATCCATTCTGCACTAAAGCTGTTGTGAGAGTTTTCTTTTCGTTTATAAAGCTTTGTTTATCGGAAATACGCACTGCCCTAGTTATAAGGGTATTCATAACTGCTCGTTTTTGATTCGGATGGTGGTGTGATTGAGCGTGCAGGTACTGATTAGTGTGCGTGTCTTTCCTGTATACACTGTGGCCTAGTTTTCCATTATTTAGTTTTGTTACCAGTACGTCTAGGAAAGGTAGACTATTGTTTTTCTCTCGTTCGATAGTAAATTGAATGCTTTTATTGATACTGTTGAGGTGTTGGTGGAAACGTGTTAGCTCCCGGTCACCATGAGACCAAACGGCATAAATATCATCAACATAGCGTAGCCATAATTTAGGTTTTAAGGGAGCTGATTCTAGAGCTTTTTCTTCAAAATACTGCATGTAAATGTTAGCTACAACAGGTGAAATCGGGGAACCCATAGCAGCCCCTTCTTTTTGTTTATAAAACTCTCCATTCCAAACAAAAAATGTTGATGTAAGACAATGTTCAGTTAGCTGCCCTAGATGTTCTGGTACCAACTCTTTGATTACCTCCATTGTTTCGGAGATGGGCAGTTTGGTAAACAATGAGACGATGTCAAAACTATAACCATTATATCCCCCTCTTCTACTCGTAGAGTGTCTAGTATCTCCACGAAATGTGATGAGTCTTTAACGAAAGAAGCCGACGTCGGGACCATGAGCTGTAACTGTTTTGCCAGATGTTTAGCTAATTGGTGTGTGGGCGAGTCCACTGCACTGACTATCGGTCGCAAGGGGATGCCTGGCTTGTGAATCTTTGGTAGACCGTACATTCTAGGAGCTTTAGGGTCATGGTTTGTTACGTATTTCTTGACTTGTGGGTCTAGTGGAGATGCTTTAATTAGATTAACTGTTTTCCGTGTGATCACTTTAATAGGATTTTTTGACACTTTCTCGTAAGTGGGGTCCTCAAGTAGCTCGTGCATTTTTGTATTGTATTCAGATGTATTCATGACAACAGTGGCGGATCCCTTATCACTCTTTAGAATTACAATATCGGTATTACCTTTGAGTTCCCTGAGTGCTGTACGTTCTTCCCTCGAGACGTTACTCTTCGGCGGTCTAGATGTCTTGATAACCCTGGCCACATCCTGGCGTATCTCTTCCGCCTTGGTATCATCAAGACGAGTAATTGCTGCTTCGACGCCCACTACTATATCTTCGATGGGTATTTTATTTGGCGCGATTCCGAAATTTAAGCCTTTTGATAATACACTGTAAGCAGCAAACAGCAACCAGAGTCGGACAGACAGACCATCGTTGCGCCATCCCCCGCCCCCTCCACCCCACACACACAACAGGCAATGTGGCCAATATCATCTTCCACCGCAGGCACACATGGGATGAAAACGAGGGCTCAAACCAGGAGCAAAGCAGGAATCTCTTCAGTCTTTGGACAATGCGGCTCACAGTAGGCTGCGAAACGTCAAGCGCGCAATAACACAGGTATGTGTTATTACACTCTTAATAACGCGGTACAATGTCCCGAAAACCGTCTAATATTGATATAATATGAGTTTTTTTAGGTTTATAATAACAATTGACAATTGTTACAATAGAAACTTGACAACAATCACCTACAATGCATTCAAAAAGCACTTGCAAAGGAAAAGTCGTCCTACGCAAACTAAAAACTTACAAAAAAGCTCATCTATCAACGCGACTAAAAAAAGCGTTCGCAAAGCGGCCTAGAAGATCTAAATTATGAATTTCCAGGTCGGGATGGATTTTTTAATTTCGGAATTGTGTTAAATATCAACAAATTCACCTACGAGAGTGTTTCCCGACTAATTAAATCGAGAAATTGATGTATTCACTTACCTGAAGTGATGAAGTACACGCAGTCCGACTTGAAGTACTGCCGGATGCTGGTGACGACCCCGATGGCGATGCGGGGAGATACTCGGGGGTCCACGTTCACAGCCGTGATCATGGTCGTCGAGGAGCCGAGTAAAAGGAGTAGGCGGAGCCACCTCATGACTCTGCTCACTTGAGACCAGCTGTTCTCTTATGTGTTATCTGAGAATAGGAGGATTTACTTGCTCACACTTCATATACTTTCGTTGGAACCACCAGATCGAATTTCGTTATTATTAAAACCTGATTTAAATTACAATAATAATAATAATAAAAATAATAATATTAATAATAATAATAATAATAATAATTTTTTTTTTTTTTTTTTTTTTTTATTGGAAGTACATATTTAAATACATGATTAGTTCAGTATGGAAACGAGTCCCACAAGCCACACAAGCGGCTTAGCTGTGGGGATAAAAAACATTGACAATTAATAAAAATAACCCAGACTCCAGACTTTATAATATTGATATAAGTACATAGGAAAAACAACAAAATACCTCGAACCAAAAAACATACAGAAAACTTGAACAAATAATAATACACTGAAAATGAAACTTAAAAATACTACGCATCCCACTTACATGCAATGTCTGTTTCATATAACAAAAACACTTTTAACTCATTCTTTACCCTACTTTTTTGATCTATACTTCGTAAATATTTGGGAATTTTATTAAAAGTAAAAGGTACACTGTATTGCAAAGCTCTTTTCCCATACTTATTGTTGTAAGTTGGTATTTTCAAATACTCTGCCTCCCTGGCACGAGTATTTGCATTATGACTAACAATAGTTTTAAACGAATTATCATAATAAAATTTAACTAATAATTTGTAAGTGAACAGTACATTTACAGGTAAAACATTACAATATCTATATAAATCATAAGTTGTGATACATGAACCATTTTTCTTATAAGGGGATATTAAACAAACCATTCTATTTTGCAGTGAAATAATATATTTTAAATTTGAAAATGATGCATTGCCCCATGCAAGCAGGGCATATGATATGACTGACTCAGCAAGTGCTATGTATACGGTTCGGAGTAGAGTATAAGGAAGTACATACTTTAGTTTATAAATCTGATGAACACATGATCTAAGCCGCCTACTCACTACTTCTATATGAACATCCCAACTAAAATTTTGGTCTATCACCACCCCCAAATATTCATGACTGTAAACAGATTCTTTTTTATTAACACAATTACAGTTTATGATAATACCATCCATATGATGAACAGAATCATGCAAACAATCAAAGGAATGAGTTATAATATTTATATTAGCATTATGGTCGGCATTGTGAGGTGAAGAAATATGCACAATCTTTGTTTTAGCTGAGTTAATGATAAGGCCTTCATCGTGTGTCCATTTTAACATTTTAATAAAATCTTCCTGTAAAAATATTTCAGCAACTTTTATGTTTTTGTGAATTGCTACCAATGCTGAGTCATCAGCAAAGAAAAAAAAACATTTACTTATGTAATGTACCATACAGTTAACATATATTAAATACAGAACCGGCCCTAAAATAGATCCCTGCGGTACACCTGTTGAGCATACTCTGGCTTCACTCTCACACTCTCCTACTCGCACAATAATTTTTCTATTTGAAAAATAATTTTTAAACCATGCCAAAAGAGGGCCTCTAACGCCAATTCGTTCTAAAGCAACCAACATTTTTTTGTGATTCAGCGTATCGAAAGCTTTAGTGAAGTCAATAAACATACATAAAATGTGATAGTTTTTGTTAAGCTTAGAGTTGACTAAATCAGCAAATTTTACAAGCAAATCTGAAGTACTTTTCCCCTTTTGAAATCCGTATTGATTTTTATTGATAATATTAAACTTTTCTAAATATTTTACTAAAAAATTGGCAACATATCTTTCCATTATCTTTTCAATACTTGGCAAAATGGCAATTGGTCTATAGTTAGAGTATTCAAGGTGATTTCCCTTTTTATAAATGGGTCTAACAATGGAGGTCTTCAGTTTTTCCGGCACCACCCCCTCGGTTAGAGACAAGTTAATTAAACGCGCAATTACCGGGCTTATCTCATTAGAAATATTTTTCAGGTCTTTAACTCGTATACCGTCAATGCCTGCTTGCTTATTTGTACTCATGTTGTTGATAATTTCTTTAACCGCTACTTCATCGATTGGAGGTATGTACATAGATTGGGGTTGGTGATTGTACCTATCATCGTTTCCAAACTCGTTACGCACACACTGCACTTCACAGTTGTGTATATTCTTATCAACCTCATCAATAAACGATTTTGCAAATTTATTTGCGATAACAGTTTCACTCTCTGTCTTCCCCAGGAATCGGCTAATAACTACATCCACAGACTCTTTTTTCCGCTTACCTATTATTTCATTAATTGACTGCCACGTGTCTTTGATATTATGTTTATTTTCGTTGATTAAATTTTTATAGTATTGGATTTTTGCAACATGTATTTTCTTGTTTACTTTATTCCTGAAACAATTATACTCATGTCTATAAATATCTTTTAAGACATTTAATTCATTACAATTTTTCCACTTTCGAAACAATTTGTCTCTTTCCTTTGTTAACTCTAAAAGTTCATTGCTTACCCACTTCTTATTATTTCGACATTTAACTTTATTATTTTTATGATAAGTCGCCTTCTCATATGCCGTTTTGAATTCATTATATATAGCATCGTACAACTGACAACAATTATTACTCGATATTACTTCTTGCCACTGTACAGATTTTAATTGAGTTAGCAGTATATTTTCATTCAAACATTTTTTTATTGTTATTGTTTCCTCGGAATCATCACCTTGTTCTCCTACACGTATTATAATAATAATAATAATAATAATAAGTAATAATAATGATAATAATATAAATTATAATAATAATAATAATATATAATAATAATAATAATAATAATAATAATATATATTTTTTTTAATTGAAATACATATCTCTAATACATTTTTTATCCAAACAAGTTCGGTCATCCACAAGCTGCACAGGACAGCTTAACTGTGGAATATGTTACATTTAAAAAAAATCATACATGTGAAATAATGATTTTTAAATAATTCGATAATTCAAAATTCTAGATAGCAATACAATAATTAGTGAAGTAACGGTAAGTAACAGTAAGCAGTGAATGACTCAGCGTGTAAAAATAAAAAAAAAAAAAAAAATAATAATAATAATAATAATAATAATAATAATAATAATAATAATAATAATAATAATAATAATAATAATAATATATAGATATATTTATATATTAATATATATGATAAAAACAAGGATCTTGGGTGAAACCGCGTCGAAAATAAGATGAACCAGGGCAGAACCTGGGCGTCCACCGACGTTTCGTCTGTACTACGTCAGACATTTTCAAGGTTGACTGTGACTCTACGGAGGTTGGAGTCAATTTTATATATATATATATATATATATAGATAGATATTATAGGCTTTCACGATCCGTCGAAGCACTACTCGACGTTTCGCCACCCATGTTGGTGGCATCATCGACATTACTCAACAGCCCATTGATAATACAGAAGTCAATATATAAATATTATAATTGAAGGCTTTCGCGGACCGTAATATTAATATTAGACACAACACAGAGGCTGCGATACGCCAAGCACGCATAACGCAGGTATATCTCAAATCTTGAATTTATCGCCACTGCTTAATTTACAAAGAGGCCGACTCATGTACCATTTATACCTTCGTCAGAACGGCGGACCCTCCACGAGGAGACGCGTGCCTTGATGTTGCCAAATTGAACTCGCTTCAAACACGACACGTTTAAATTGCTTTTCTATTATGTTGAAAGGAGTGGAGCCTCCTTATCGGCAAAACTGCCCGAAGTTTGTGGCGCGAGTCATCATGGAATAAGGGTTGACAGGTTGACAAGACTACTTATTCCGCTTGAATGAAGAGCGGCGAAATAGGCAATAGCGAACTGTACGTATTATTACACTAATTTAACTCAGTACAATGTCCCGAAAACGGTATATTTTATTATATTTTAAAAATTATATTATATTGTATTATATTATATTATATTGTACAATTGTTTGTTTTTCTAAGTACAAATGTTTAAGGACATTGTCACGGGCGAACCTACGTATTCAGGATTGAAGGATTATTGACCTTTCAGAAACTATTATTCTTAAATACCTTGAGTTATGTAGACTTTAGACGATCCTGGTGTAAAATATAAACTATTGTGCCTCGTGGATTCTGCCATGTTGGTTCCCTGTGCACCGCTCCTGAAGCTCTTGCACGTTATAGCTGCTATGCTCTGTCTGGTTGACCGTACAATGTACACAAAATATAGTTTTCCTGTTAGTAATGAATCACTGTATGGCTCATTAAATCTATTTCGAATCAGTGTTTTGTTTAGCCAATGAGAATTGTGCGATGACATATTAATTATGTAGGATATGTACGATTAATTATTCATTGTTGGCTTGCACGCAAGGGAACTATTTATCCAAGTATGCGTGTTTGCGTCAACTTTGTTGACCTAACCATTTATTATCTTACTTTTTGTAGTTATAATAAGATTGATTTTATATTTGTCCTTCTCGTTTTAATGTTATTTCCGCTAAAAAAATTGTTTTAATAATGGTATTATCACCGCCAGAATTCGGTATGTAAACATATTCTGTAAAAGCAGCTAAGGTGACAACAATCAAGTGACAAGAATCGTTTTCTTACTCGGCACACTTGGGAATCCTCATCACCCCTCTAAAAGTAGGCCTACTTGAATAAAATACATAACCCGATTTCTGGAATAACGTAAAATTTTAAATTTAAATTGATTAAAATAAGTTTATTTTTATTGAAATTAATTAAACGCACATAATTTAAAATAAATATTAATATGTATTATTTAGCTATATTATCATAGATTATAATTTTTTTGTGTTGATAGCTGTTTTGTAATGAAGCATAATTTGAAATTTCAAATACGCTTTATTTTTTAGGTATGGCATTGTCTAATCCTTGATTTTTTTCGCTTTCATATGAATATAATCAGTATGACATGTTTTCCCTAGTCACTTTATTTATTTTTTACGGGTCAACATATCCGTTGTGGAACATGAAACAAAAGTTTATGTTACCTTATTTCAAGAAAACTATAATATGTAAATAAATTCAGGGTTCAATTATCGTTTACGAGAATAATAATCGTGTGCACATAAAAAAAAAATCGCGAAAAGCCCGCAATGAGGACATAGTTATTGAATGATAGCCATTGTCGTAAAAGTTAAATAATTTAATATATTTATTAATTTATATAATAATATAATAAGAGGTTTCTTCACGCATGAAAACAACATGTGAACATTTTTTGTAACCACGAAATGTACGTTTCCAGGCAGTTTCAAAGTGTACTGCAGCAATTTTTTAAATTTTTAAATTTTTAAATTACTTATTTCAACGATTTAAGTTCGACTTTTCTCAAATAGAAATTCGTTCAGCCAGTATGTGTATAGGCTATGAAACTTTACGTATGTCCATTGAGGTTATATGGACAGCACCAGTCGCTTACTATCAATATTTATTGAAATCAGCCAGAAGAATTCTTCTGTCTTAAACTTCCGTGTCTTAAATTCAGTATTTCAGCTTAATTATTCATGTATTCTAGACCAATGTTTAACTATACATAATACAATATGTTTGAGACAGAAATGATGAATTCGGGGAGTGAACCCGGATCATCCGCGTGCAAAGTCATTTAGTTGATGTTCTAGAGTTGTGATATTTAAAACATTTGAGTGGAAAACAACTCTTTATTTTATAACGTTTCGGAAATTAATAAAAACTATTTCCGTCATCGGGTTTTTGATGAAAAAACAAAAATCATATTATCAAAAGTTTTATTTCAAAAATGTTAATTGTGTGTGAGAAATGTTAAATCTTATCTACCTTGGCTATTGTCTTTGTTTGTTTTGAAATACTTTTGATAATATAATTTATTGTTTTCCATAAAAAAAAATGATGGCGGAAATAGATTTCATTAATTTCCGAAACGTTGTTATTGTTATAAAATAAAGAGTTGTATTCCACTAAAGTGTTTTAAATATTATATTATGAACTCTTCTAGCTTGAAAACGAAAATAGTAGAGGTATCATTGTTAAATTGTGTGAAACAGCTTTACATCGTGCAAGAAATTAAAAACATTATCAAGTGCTTTGGAATCTTCCGATAAAATTTAAAAATCATTGCTCTATACATACCACTCATTTAACCCGAGATAAAAAAATGCATCAACAAATGCACAGTGGTGCAATTCAATGTTATACGCTCAGTCTTTCTTCCGGTTGTAAAAAACGAAATATGTTGATTTCCATTTCCCCCAAAAAAACTCGTCGCCACCCTACGACGAAACCATATGACCCACTGAAACAATTACGATACAAAAACACACCCTCGGAGTGTGTTACACTAAAACGTTGTAAATAGTCGCTACCATCACGCTGTCACAGAGCTCTATGAATATTTTATACGTAGTACTGAGATTAATCAGACCTACATTCTGTGTTACTCGTTAAAACAATTCTAAAAACATTACATTTTGATTTATTATCAGCGTTTCGACGGGTAATGTCTCATTATATTTTGTGTGTCCAAATTCATAGAAATATTGCTTGTCTGATCGGTGGATAATGTTATAAAGGGGAGGAAACTTTCACATGACAAAATTCGTATTCTGTAGAATTATACGGCGTGCTTGGGTATGGCAAAGTAATGGTTACATTCAGCATTCCAGGAATGTCATTGATTCTTTCCTCTATTCGTTGCAAAGAGCGATATTGTCAGAAAACCGTTAAGCTTGTTATTTTATTTTTGTTTTTACTTTTATTTTTTCCCTTTTTTATATTTAGTTTATTAATTTCACGTCATATCCAATTAGAGTTTTTGCCCAAAATTATTGTCTTTATTTAAACATTGTTGTTGTAATATTACTATTTCAAACTTTACTGTAGTTAATCGTTATTGTGTCTCATTTATGTCATGAGTTTAATTAAGTTGTCCTTTGTAAATCAGTTTGATAACTGAAAAAGATAGACGTTAAATAAATAAAAAATAAATCAATAAAATAAACACGATATAGGCAGTATCTCCGCACCTACTCGACTAATAGCAAAGTCATTTGTAATTGTAGTCAAAACATAGTAGAATAGTGCATAATGTGATATTTATTTTTTCATTGGCAGTCTTAAAGAAAATGTTCCCCCTTTTCGTATATGATGGGTTTTAAAAAATCTGCCAGTAACTTTAGGCTGCACGGCTAGCCACATTGGGGGATTCAAAATTTTGCTAATTTTATTAGAAGATTTTTGCAAAATGGGTCTTGATTTAAATGGAAATTTAAGTGGGTAAAATCAAATAAAATGTAATGCATTTCCATCAGAATGGTGCAAATTTTAATGAGTTTTAACGCAAAGTCGGCATAGATAATTATGCCGAAGCAAGTAAGTTAATAACACTATAGCTATAAAGAGGATTTAGGAAATAATATATATTTAAGTTAGTTGTCCTTCTTTGTAAACCAATGTCTTAACTGAATAAAACAGAAAGTCAATAAATAAAAATAAATAACTTGGACGCAACATTTTAAGATAAACAACTCTATGGTAAAGATTTGATCACAATGGCAGAACGGACGTGGAAAAAGTTGACTTTTACCTTTCTTCCTAGACAATTATTTGTGATATGGTACAGTCAGGTCGATGGTCGTATAAGAGAATGGTATTTATGTAATGTAAAATACTTGGGAAAAGGGGCAATGGTCAAACTAATCTCCCACTACAGCGCAGAATAATCGGGGTTTGGTCACAGTTGTCTGGACGTTGATGCAAAAGGAATTTTTACATCATTTTGATGGCAGTACATTATTGTTGTGGTGGTTGACAGATTTCCCACCAGATTGCAGAACGATCGTCGTTTGGTCACCGCCATGTGTAAGTTCCACTGGAACCAAAATGTAAAGAGTCCTGTGACCCAACCTCGATCATGCGATCCTGGCGGAGAATCCGGGCGCTAGAGACGATTTTCAAAATCACCAGCGCCCTCTTTATCGCGCGCGCAAAGCATTATGGGAGAAAGGGTATTCACACGCTAAATGCCATATGCTCGGGTGTGTGGAGAACTGCGTTTCCAACAATGGCTGTACAGTCAGCCACAATCCCAAGCATATAACATTTAGCGTGTAAATGCCCTTTCTCCCATAATGCTTTGCAACGGAGCGCGCATGCGCAGTTAATTCTGAAAATGGTCTAAGCCGGAGTGGGTCTAGCCTGGCTCTATAGTTTTGTTAAGAATAGTCTCGTAAAATCCAAAGTCAACCAAGTAAACCGGCAGCTATCAACATGAGCGACGCAAATAAACACGAAATATCCGATGAAATCGTTTGTATTAACAGTAACAGTGATTGTACTGAGAAAATCGGTGTCATTGTAGAATGTAGTGGTTTTCCACTATCTGTAATAAGTGAAGTTTCCTTCCAATAAACAAAAGTAACGTTAAATGACTTTTTTAAGTCATATAACAGTTTTCCCATGAAGTATCCAAAAAATACTGTGCTGAACTGCGGAAGAATCCACAAACTGTGCAGGTTATGCCTCTCTGTGCACACATGTGTGTAAAGCATTAATTGTTTTAACATTCATCAAGCATAAAGTTAAAACTATCCACATACAGAACACATTTTCAAATTATCGTAGCATAATTCAACCACAATATTAACATAGTTTGAACAGCTCATTGTACAAACAAATTTAAAACATATTATGTCGTCCATTTGTACCAATTTAAAATTAAAATAAGTTATTATGATGTAACTATTTTTCAATTCTTCTACTTTAAAAAAGGTCGGACCCCTGCCCTACTGTTAATTGGATGAGTGTAGCGATGTGAAGCGAAGATTCCATTTCACTACACTGGAGAAAAAAATCCGGAATGTTTTTTTTTAATGTATTTTTGTCTGTTTGTTAACACGATTCCGGCTAAACCGATACTCCGATTGCGATGAAATTTTATGGAGGTCTTCGAAATCTCTGAACTTAGAACTGCCACGTTTTTGAGCACAATTGGAAAATTATTTATCATAAAAATCGCAATTTTACGATTTTTTTCAATTAAAAAAAAAATCGACTTACAACACCTACATGCTTTGTCCGATTGTAATGATTTTTTCACAGAACTTTAATTTCATGAATTGATATATTCATGTGAAATTTGAGCGTTATCAAAAAACCATTTTTTACGAAAATCGCAATTTTACGACTTTTTTCGATTTTTTTAATTTCTTTAGTTTAAAACACCTACATGTTTTATCCTATTGTAATTATTTTTTCACAGAACCTTAATTTTATAAATTAATATATTCGTGTAAAATTTGTGCGCAATCGAATAATTATTTCTTATGAAAATTTCAATATTACGATTTTTTCCTTTTTTAAATTGCGATTAATTAAAAAAATTTAAATTTTAAGTTAATTTTTTTAAATTTAATTTAATTTAAAAAAAATCTTCAATTTAGTAATGATTTTTTCACAGAACAACAGAAAATCCGCATAACACATGGCAGCTCAATGCACCAATTACGCTCATCCAACAACGCGGCGGGACTTAAGCGTTTTCCTAGTGATTAATATATCTAATCCATTATATTTTATAATTTCTTGTTCAAAGTACAAAAATATAACCATGCGCCTGCCTTGTTAGTTATCAGGCGGATGTAGGCCTACATTATTTTTATGATCACTATCAGGGTTTCATGGCTACTTCAACAATTTTTTCCGTTTATTTTCGGGAGCTAGATATCAAAGAGTTTATAATCTAATCCATATTTTATCAACCATTGAAATAAATATATATAAGGAAAGAAATTAATAAATTTTTGCCTTTTTCGAAAATCGAACATTTTTAATTAATTTTAATGGGCAAATTGATAAGATTTCAGTTTCCTAGTTTGACGTTGTTGACGGTGGAAATGCGAAGGCGGCGAAGGATTATAAATCAGTGTTCCAGAGTTTTAGATACTTTACCAAGGAAGAGATAAGTACAAGGTTTGAGAATAGTGCTAAACGAAACCACGATGAAGATGTTGGCACTGTGTTTTCTTGCCGCAGTATGGATGCAGTTGCCTTATGGAGGTAAAACATAATTATTTTGTAATTAGTTAACATAGAATGTGTTTGTTTTAATGTGTTTTCATTTAATATACCGATAGCCTTTTTGAATTCATAGCAAATTTAAAATAATGTGAAATCATTTGATTATCATAAGTACATTCGCATTTCATTTATTGATTTACCACTCAAAAACAGCATTTTACATTGATTTTACATTAAAGTATCTAAAAAGATTTTAAAACATATTATACAGACATAAAAATTAACAAAATTCAGTACTTAGATTCAATTTTCAGTAAACAGACGACAGGTTAACAAATTAACAACAATAACTTAGCAAACAAAATAATTGTTAATACTATCTTATATAATCATTTTATTCAAATAAATAAAAAAATTAAATAAATAATTAATTAATATCAAACCCTATTTCCAACTAAGTCGGGTAGGGGGTGGGAGGGTCCCACCACATTCTTGGCTCCACGGGGTTATCGAAGCCGGCTAGCCATGCCTGACGCTTCTCCCACATCATATTTTTCTTCCTCTGCGTCATCAACTTCACTTTCTTCCTCTCCTCTGTCTTCTTCCTCAGGGACCTCCACCAGTTTGTTCCATGTTTTTCGTTCTTCCCAACATTTTTCTTGGTTAATCCTTTCCCAAGCTGCATTTCTCTTTTTCAAATCCATTGCTATAACTTCTTCCCATCTCAGTCTGGGCCTCCCTCTTTTTCTCTGTTTGTTCCTGCATCTTCTTCATACTGTATCTTAGGGATCCTGTCCTTCTGCATCCTCTTCATATGTCCAAACCACCTCAGCCTTTCTTTCCCTAGCTTAAAGTTTAAACTCTCTACTCCTAGCTCTTTCCTTATCTTCGTGCTCCTCATCTTATCAATCTTTGTAACTCCCATTACACTCCTTAAAAATTTCATTTCTGCAGCTTGAATTTGCCTTTCTTCTTTACCCCCAACTGGCCATGTCACTGCACCATATGTGAGTACCGGTACAAAATATGCTTTGTATATTAAAAGTTTGCATCTCCTTGGCACTTCTTTTTTCCAAAGCAGTTTCCTCACTAACTGGAAGAAACTCTCAGCGATACCAGTACGCCTTGCAATCTCCGCGTCTATTTTTCCATCGTCGGAGATTATGCTGCCCAGGTATTTAAACATATGTGTCTCTACTAGTTCTTCCCCTCGAAGTACAATCTTTTTCCTATTCCCAGATTTCTTACTTTTCCCCATAACCATCACTTCACTCTTGTCAATGCTTATCTCTAGTCCAAAATTCTTCTGTACGTTCATTCCATTTCTCCACTTTCTTCTGTACCTCTTCCCATGACTTCCCCCATATGAGTATATCGTCAGCATATATTAAGGTTCTAGACGACTCTGGCCCACCCCTCTCCACTTTCCTCAATATCTCGTCGAGTACTATATTGAAGAGCATCGGTGACAGTACACTCCCTTGTCTATGACCTGTCTTGACTTCAAACCAATCCGTTCTGCCATCCTTAGTTTCCACGCAACTCACATTCTTCACATACATACTCTGTACTCTTTCCACCAATCTTATATCAATCTTCTTTTTTCGGAGGCATTCCCAAACTCTCTCTCTGGGCATCCTGTCATAGGCCTTTGTAAGATAATAAATAAAATAAGTAGTAAATAAATAATAAATAAAATAAATAATAAACAAATAATTTTCATTAAATTGAGAATAATATTTTTTTATAATTTTGTAAAATGTTCATTTTCGATTATTTTTCTTTAAATTTCGATGTATAGATTGATTACTTTTAATGTCGTGTCGTCCCGTTTCCAAACCATATTATCTCAATTCGAGTGTCCGTTTCCAGGTGGCGCCATGTGCTGTCGAAAACACGCCGTGGATGTACCCGACATCCTAGGCCACATGCACAGTACCGACCTCTGTGATGATTGCACCGCAGGAACACCGTACTGCAGCCGGACCGGCTCTTGCAACGCTTTCGGATGCAACTGTGATGGCGGATGTCGCTTCGGGAGATGCGGCGGCATCAAGTGGGACGTCCCGATAGTGGGGTCTCCGGCTGTGGATCTAAGTAACGCAACCAAGACCTTGGAAGATATTATGTCCATGATGGGGACCAGCATGCAAGGCATGATGGAAAATATGGGGACCGGTATGCAAGGAATGATGAAAAATATGGGAACCCCCGTTGTCAAAATGAGTTCCAAATCACACTCGTCGTCTTCGTCCTTTGGTGACGTGGACAGAAGTGATGAAGATAGGCCTAGTAGCTTTGGAAGTAGCTTTGGAAGGAACAGAGATGGCGAGGATAGAACAAGTGGCCTTGGAAGTAGCTTTGGAAGAAACAGAATTGGGGGTGATATGCCAAGTGGCTTTGGAAGTAGCTTTGGAAGTAGCTTCATCCGAAACAGGGATGACGGATTCAAGAAACGTATGATGAATGAGGGTGGGTTCAAGAGGAATCTACTGCGCATCGAGACTGCGCATGACGTCATCCGCGCGGCCGACAAGGACATGGACGGGCCCGGCCCGGGATTCCCCGCTGACCGCTTGGCGCGCACCCTGGCGGCGCTAGACACAGACGAGGACAACTTCCTCTCCGCCCACGAGATAGACTAGAACCAGAAGATACAACCAAACCACATCCAGATCAGACTAGGACCAGAAGATGCACCCTAACCACATCCAGATCATAGATCATATTCTGTCAATAAACGAATTGCAAATTCAAATTTTATTACTTGTGTGTCATTCACATCAATTACATCAATCCCATAGCATTTTATAGTTATTTTCTGCAAATTATGTTTTATATGATTTGTTTGTTTGTTTAATTGTTACATTAATTGTTTGCTATATTTGTTCTACATTCAGTTCGGCAGATATAGCTCACTCAACGCCTGAAATGGTTACTTTTTCTTTTGAGGTTCAGACTTCTACAGTATCATCCTATAACGACCAGAAATTCTGACTAAGATATATTTACAAGTTTAGACAATCCTTGGTAATTCAGAGATTATCAGGGTCCTATGGTAAGTATTTAGTCACTGAAGATGGGCGAACCCGCACACTCGGTAAATCGTTTTACTCGCAATGACCATGGACACGAGAATGTTTGTTGGTGATATATATGATTATTTGTCATCATGTCCTGGAAGTTCATTAATTGAACTTCCAGGGAACATTGATTGGAACATCAATAAGTATATAGTAATCTTCTCGAACTTCGAAGACTTCTTGGTTCCCGTAAGGCGTCGTTGCAGTTTTCTTTAAGAATGGTGAGAAAAGAATACAATAATATCACTCCACTCTTATACATTTAATTTAATTCTATGTCAAATTTAAGTCGGTTTTTATACTGGAAAATCGTCAGATAACCATCAATTATTGCAAAACAATTTTTGTTTTGTTACTAGTTTGTAACAATAATAATTAGTGTTGGTCTTAGTTGTTATTCATCACTAATTGTTGATGTGAATTATTATTTCACGAATCTCCTTGACCACCGGGGTTATAAAAACGTACTTTTTTTTTATCGATGTTGAAGGGCAATGCCAACAAAAAACAAGTTTTATGAAGCCCATTCTGTTGTCAGTAGCTTTCATAAACCTGATAAAGATGAATGATTAGTCACTGATATATTGATTCCATTATGTTGTAATCTTTAGAAGTAAATAGTCCTACAAATTACAATCAGTAACCACACCTACCCCAAAAGTTTTAAATATTATTTTTAATATAAGTATTTAAAAAGAAACATATAGGAGAGGTAAATATCGAAGATAGTGTTTCACTATTCGTAGAAGTGTAATTTTTTTATTCCGATTTGGTTTTAGACAATAATGGTAGTGTATCACCTTCTAACCGATATTTTATAAGTCAAAGGAAGATGATTAAAACCTGACATAAATAAAATACGGTTTTTTAGGGGTCCCACATATAACGTCTCTGTCAGACTATATATGTTAATTTTGGGACAAAAGTGGAAACTCTTGAGTTAAGTGCTAAACTTAATTTAGAGCGAGGATTTTTTTAAACTCTTTCTACACATCATTGCCTTCCACCTCCTTCTAAGGAAAAAACATTTTCTGAAATATCGTTCGAAGTACGATTGTTTTTGTCCGCAAGTACAAAACTGCTATCTGTAACGTCTGACAAAGAAAATCGTACACCGAACGACTTTCAGATAAAAAATATAAGGAAGTGAATGGAAATAATGTGTAGAAACAATATTTAAAAAAATCGTCACTCTACACAAGGTGTAGCACTTAACTCAGTGTTTCTACTTATGTCCCAAAATAAACATATAATGGCTGACAAGGACGTTACACATGCATTAAAGTGCATTTTTCTTAAATATCTTTTAAGAACAACACTCATTTTACTAAGATTGCAGTCATCTTCCTTTGATTTTTAAATATCGTTTAGAGGGCATTACAATAGTCGAAAAGTATGTTATTACATTTGTATTCTCCTTTGACAATCTGTCTTACTTACTTATCTGATTTACTTTGTTCTCTCTTCTGTATTTGGAGACAACATTATTTTTTGTATACTATTATTTTAGTAAAAGTTTATTATTATGATTATTCAAGAATAGTTTGGATTTTAATATAGTATACAAATTTGGCCCAAATATTTAAACGACAAATGCAAAAGCCAACCAAGACACATATTATCAAAGACCAATTCATGTAGAAGGTGGATATGTCAAACTTGATCTATCGTTGGTGTGTCACCTCATGTACGAGTAGTACAATGAGTAATATAATTATATTGGTAAATGCTTCCACGTAAAATAATCACCCTAACATTAACCGACACAAATGTAAAACAAACATATCTTGGAATGCTACGAAACATATTGAAATGATTTTTTAGGGCTGAGATAAGAAAATTCAAATTAACTGTTTTATCATAAAAACGCCACAAATTATCTTTAACAGGAAATTTATTCCAACAATAATAAATATAGATATTGGTGTTTTTGAAAGGATACGTTACGTTTAGTTATTTCATTTCTATGATAAACAAAATCTAATTAATTTTATTAGGCAATCGTACCAAGTTTTTTCTCGATTAGGCATATTTTGTTGGCAAGTTTGTAGCACGGGCGAAGGGAAATGTGGGGGCGTTAAGTAATATAGAACGGAAGTTGGGAGCTGGTGTTCCACTAACCACCGAGACTGTGATAGCCACACAGGGTTGCTCGTCTTATGTGAACAAGTTCTAGATTCGTCATTATGAAGATACTAGCCCTGTGCATCGTGGCTACAGTGTGGATACAGCTGCCTGCGGGAGGTGAGATCATTTAATATGCATTCTTCATTTTAACTCAATTTTTTTTTATTTTATTTCATTATTGTACATTGTCCAAAATGTAGTTATATGTACAATTGAGCTTGAGCTTATGTATACAATGAATAAACTATGTCAAAACAATTATTTAATAATAATAAAGTTAAAATTTTATATATAACTATGCAATTTATTAAATTCCATTATCATTAAGCATAATTTATATGTTGTTTATTATATAATAAGAAGAATCTCAGTTAATCCATCAATTTGTTTGTGTGATCCACGTGCGAAATGGCCGCCGTGTCAAAAGGTCATTCAAAGTTGTGTGAATTCAACTCTAAAATACGAACTCGGCCATACAATTGTGCCTTACATCTTACACCAAAAGAAATATGACTAACTTTCAACTATGCTAATAAGTAACCATATTTCTGGCCAGTGATCTACTCTCCTCGTTATAACTGACTGCCGACTAAATCAGATCCAAACCCACTTTTAAAAGTGGCATATTATCTGTTTCAAGGAGACGCTGAATGCTGCCGTAAACATTCTGTGAACGTCCCCGACTTGGTCGGAACAGTTCACAGCGAGAATCTCTGTAACGATTGCACCAAAGGAACGCCGTATTGCAGCAGGACCGGTAGTTGCAACATGTTCGGGTGTAATTGTGACGGCGGATGCCGCACTGGGCGATGCAGCGGTGACTCAGTGGAGGCTGTGGGGGCTGCGGACCTGTCTCAGGTCACACAGCAGATGGGAGACATGATGAACACCATGGGAGACGGTCTGCAAGGCACGGTGAAGGATATGGAGCAATTAAAACCGAACGTCACATCGCATTCATCGTCGGAATCATCGTCCATTGGTGACGTGGACAGAAGTGATGAAGATAAGCCTAGTAGTTTTGGAAGTAGCTTTGGAAGGAATAGGCTTGGCGAAGATGGGACCAGTAGCTTTGGAAGTAGCTTTGGAAGGAACAGGGATGATGGACCCAACAGACACATGTTAAATATGATGAAAGGGGGTGGAGGATCGCTCTACGTATTCAAAAGGAATCTACTGCGCATCGAGACGGCGCATGACGTCATCCGCGCGGCCGACAAGGACATGGACGGCCTGATGAGTCTGGGTGAGGCGCACGACCACCTGGCCTCTGAGGGATTCCCCGCTGACCGCTTGGCGCGCACCCTGGCGGCGCTAGACACAGACGAGGACAGCTTCCTCTCCGCCCACGAGATAGACTAGGAATACAAGATGGTCTCAACCACATCCAGATGTAAATCATCTTGCCGACAATAAACAATTTGCAAATCTTTCTTTCTTTTTTTTATTTTATTCACATCATAAACTTCAATCCCATATCAGGTTATAATTAATTTCTGCAAAATTTGTTGCTATCCATTTGTATGCGCCAGTGTTCTTATTAGTTAGTTCTAGTTTTGTATTTTCCGCTTCATTGTCTATGCATCATTCTGTCTTGTTGTTTCACCCTGTGTTTCCCCTCTTTCCCCTACTTAACCAGTTTTCGTTATCTGTTCTTGCCCTGACTTTGCGTCAGTCTGTCGCTCGTTGTCTGCCTACCTCCGTAGGACACAGTTCGTCTCTCGCCTGCTCAGAGAGCACCTCAAACCCTGTCAGTCTCCAGTCTCAAGTCTCCAAACAGTAAACAGTCTCATTCACAAATTCAAGGTTTAAAGTGTTACGCTCCAGTGCTACAAGCCTTGTTGTTCTCCGTCGCTACACTCTCTTCTACGCCTGTCTTCGAGTTGTTCTCGTCTGTGCTGTCCTGGCTCATTCTTGCGCAGGCATTTATTCTTCTTCTTATTCTTCTAACTCGAGTTCTTTAATCCTTTTTCTATCCCCTGCGGTGGGCACTCCCAACTTTAGCCCACTGCGCCGCCCACTTACTGGCTACGTTTTTCTCAAGCCCACACCAACAATTTGGGTAAGTTTTGTTTTGATTCATTTTCTACAATTTACAGTCCACTATTTTTCTACCTCAGGCCTCGGCCTTAACATTTTGGTCCATCCGAGCCGTATATATTCTTATCAGTTGAAGACATTTCGGTCATCTCGAGCAAGATTTTCAACCATTTCTCTCGGTTATTCGCGTTTGCACTGTGTTTCTCACCTCGTATGTCAGTTCATTGCCTCTTGTGTCTCTCTCGTGTATTCTCTTCACCTCGTGTATTTTGTCTCTTGTTATTACCATTCGGAATCTGGGTTCGATGCCCATCTCTGGTACTTGTCGATACTTTTCGATCGAGTGCACACTCGTATTGTTTCCTCAATCACTCTCGCTGGTTTTATAAATGTATTTTTGCATTATACCTGTCGTTCGTTGCACTGTCTCGTGTTTACATTCCATGTCACATTCTCTCTCTCGTTCGCTCACGCGTTCGTAAAATAAACAGTGTCATACTGTTTAGTCATTTCTCGCTCGATTTTCTGTACTTCGTACGAGACTTCGTATTGAACTTGTTATTTTTTCCGCTATGGAAGCTCAAATTGCTGAACAAAAACGTCTCGTATCTAAGCGCCAGAATGTCTACGCCAGTGTACAACGTACCTATGACTCATTCGCTTATCTATCTCCTGGTGATGTGTATTCTGTCAGGCCTCGTTTTGAAAAGTTATCGACCCTGGAAACGAACTTCCAAGATTATCAATCAGCTCTTCAAGACCTGAACGCAAAACTCATTGCTCCGACGACACCCATAGATACTGAGCAAGCTCAAGCAAGCTTTGAAACTATTCTGTTCGGCGCTCAGTCTCGTTATCTCTCTGCAGAAAAATTAAGTCAGGAACAAGCTAGGGTTGAACCTACGGTCGCCAAAGCTCCTATTACGTTGCCTACGATCGAAATCCCTACTTTCTCAGGTGATATTGCTAATTGGACAGAATATTACTCGCTCTTCACATCTCTCATCGATGAGAACCAATCTCTAAATAATGTTCAAAAGTTTCATTATTTAAGAACCTCGCTGTCTGATACTGCTCTCGCCACGATATCGGATTTCAAATCTCGAACGACAGTTACCCGCTAGCTTTCAAAGCTCTTGTCTCTCGCTATCAAAACAATCGCTTGTTAGCTAGCCTCTATGTTCAGAAGATTTTAGAATTTACGCCTCTAAAATCTGCATCTCATGCAAGCCTTCAAACTTTCCTCAGCGTGCATCGTAACTCCGTTGATGCTTTAAAAGCTTTGAATTTGCCCGACTTAGGCGATTTTTGTTGCTCTCTTTGACTTTGTCTAACCTTGACCCGTCAACTCGCAAAGCTTTTGAAAATAAGTACTCATCGCACGCTACACCGAGTACAGCTCTGTCATAGAGTTCATCGAGGAACAGTCTCGAACTACGGAGCTGTGTGCAGTAGGCTAAGTAAAACAAACGACCAGTCTTGTCAAATCTTCTCCTGTCAAGAGGATTAATTTCACTGCTCGCGGCTAAAGAAGCCACACCTCCCGCCGCCTCGTGGCGTGTTCGCGCTGATATCTCACGCTCTAGTGTCAAGCAGCAGTCCTGCTGTCCTGTTTGTAAACAAGCTCATTCTATTTATCAGTGCGAAAGTTTTCGGAAGCAATCCCTCGATGACAAGTACCACACGCTGCAATGCTTGCGGCGTTGTTTTAACTGCATGGGCTCGCACATGAAGTCTCAGTGCACTTCAAAGAGCACTTGCTCTACATGTGGGAGCAATCGCCATCATTCGTTGTTGCATTCGTCGACAGTCTCCACTTCTCATGGCAACTCTCAAGTCGATACCTCCCTCTCTCAAGAAGTGCATTCCCCCTCTCAGGACGCTGGTGTCTCGTCCCAAGTTCTCTCATGCCACCTCCGTGATACTCGCCCTAGTCAGCAGACAGTGCTGTTGGGTACCGTACGCGCGTTGATACGCGACTCTCATGGACGCTTTCAACCCTTCCGAGCGGTGGTGGACCCCGGCTCGCAGGTTTCGGCCATCACTCGTTCCCTGGTCCAGAAGCTAGGCCTGAAAGTTCAACCTAGCCGCGCCGAACTCTCGGGAATAGGTCTCGCAGCCGCACAGGTATGCGGCAATGTGCAATGCACCATTGCATCGCGCCTCGTTCCTGAGAAAGGACTTCACGTTCAAGCTCTCGTCCTCCCGACCATAGCCAATCACCTCCCGACCTGTCACATTTCTCGCGAAGTTCTCGAACGTTTTCGTGGCATGACCCTTGCTGATACTAATTTTCATGTACCCGATCAAGTCGACTTCTTGATTGGTGCCGACCTCTACCCAGAGATCCTGAATAGGTCAGGTGACCACGTCCGAGGCGGTAGTCCGTCGGCCATCAACACCGTGTTCGGGTGGGTAGTCTTAGGACCAAGTCGTTCTGTAGAACCGTCTTCCGATTTTCCTGTCTCTCTGTTCGCTTGCTCCTCAACTCTTGAGCGCAACCTGCGCCTCTTTTGGGAGTCGGAAGAAGTTCCCCGCCCTCCGGAAGTAGATCCCGAGGATCAGCTGTGTGAGCGTCATTTCTTGATTCACACACACGCGACGTAAGTGGACGTCATTCTGTTGTTCTCCCCTCCAAGCCACCATGTTCTACTCTCGGGCGCAATCGCGAAGCCGCACTACGAAACAATCTTAGTTTGAAGCGACGATCGCAATGCAATCCCGAGCATGATGAAGCTTATCGGAAGTTCATGTGAGAGTATGAACAACTGCAACATATGCAGCCCGCCTCTACTCCCTCGAGCTACATCATTCCACATCACTGCGTCCACAAGCTCACTAGCTCCAGTACGAAACTGCGAGTTGTCTTCAACGCCTCTTCTCCTGACGAGAAAGGCGTTTCTCTCAATCAGCTCCTCCTGAGCGGCCCGAAGCTTCAACGTGAGCTCTCCAGTGTCATCACTACCTTCCGTACTCACAGCTACAGGGTCCCTCGCGCTTTTCCCCGTGATTGTATTCCTCGGCGCATCGTCGGCTTCTGTGACGCCTCAGAGAAAGCCTACGCTGCTGTGCTGTATCTGCACACTCAGACCAGCCCCTCTACCTCTCATGTTAGTCTCGTGCGCGCGAAGAGCAAGGTTGCTCCCGTTAAACCCATGACCATTCCTAAACTGGAGCTTTCAGCTGCACTCCTCCTCACTAGGTTGCTCCGCGTTACTCTGCCCTCGCTGGCCCCTCTTAATCTCACCTCGGTACATCTCTTTACTGACTCGCAGATCGTCCTCTCGTGGCTTTCTACTCCTCCTCATCGCCTCAAGACTTTCGTCGCGACTCGCGTAGTGGAAGTCCTTGAGAGCACTTCACCTAGTGACTGGGCCCATGTACCTTCCGAGGAAAACCCCGCCGACTGCGCCTCTCGTGGCTTAACCCCAGCTCAGCTTCTTGAGCATCCGTTATGGCTCTCTGGGCCCGAGTTCCTACACCATGCTCCTGTTCACTGGCGGAGATCCTCGCCCTCGTTGGACTGTAGCTATGAGCTGCCCGAGCTGAAACCGCAGGCAGTCACTCTTATCGCTCATGTCGATGCTCCTGACACTCTGTTAGTGAACTTTCAAAAGTTTTCTACACTCCTCAAAGCTCAACGGGTGTTTGCCTGGGTGTTTCGTTTCTCTCGACTCCTTTTAGCGAAAACACTTGAAGGTCTCACCTCCCACTGGCACGGTGGGACCCCAGGAATTAAAGGACTCTCTGGACCTCTTCGTTAAAATCACTCAGCAGCATTATTATGCTAAAGAGATCCGCCAGCTTGCTCAGGATCAACAAGTATCTGCCAGGCTCGCCTCTCTTAAGCCTTTCCTGGACCCCTCTGGGTTTCTCAGGGTGGGCGGACGTTTGCGTCATTCTTCCCTCAATGAAGAAGCGCGCCATCCTCTCCTCCTTCCTAAGGAGGCCCACTTGTCGGCTCTCATTTGTGATTCTTATCACAAGTCCTCGTTGCATTCCGGTCCTAGAACAGTTCAGGCTTTGATACAACAGTGCTATTGGATTGTTTCTCTGCGTGGGTTGCTTCGTCAACGTATACATCAATGTCTCACTTGCCACAAGTTTCGCATTAAGCCCCTCCAGCCTCAGATGGCTGATCTTCCTGCATCCCGCGTGCAAAGTTCTCGAGTCTTCTCTCATGTCGGAACAGACTTTGCCGGACCTTTCATGGTAAAATCCAGCATGCGTCGAAACGCACCTCTCACCAAAGGGTATCTCTGCGTTTTCGTATGCATGGCCACGAAAGCAGTCCATCTCGAAATGGTCTCAGAGCTGTCCACGGAAGCTTTCCTGGCTTGTCTTGACCGATTTCTTTCTCGGAGAGGCCTACCCTCAGACATTTATTCTGATTGCGGTCGTAACTACGTAGGAGCAGCTAGGCAGCTCCGTGAACTTTACGATTTTCTTTCGCACTCCGAAATTCCCGTCTCCAGCGCACTTGCCTCTCGTCAAGTCCACTGGCATTTTAACCCCCTTATGCCCCTAATTTCGGCGGCCTCTGGGAGGCAGTAGTTAAATCTGCCAAAGCTCTGCTCTACCGGCTCATTGGAGACACCTCCCTCACTCATGAGGAGTATGCCACGTTATTCGCTCGCATTGAGGCCGTGCTCAATAGCCGTCCTCTATGTGCCCACTCCGGTGACCCTGCTGAAGGTATCAATTATCTTAGTCCTGGTCACTTTCTTATCGGTGCTCCCCTTCTTTCTCCCCCTGAACGTCTCCTGGACGACAACGTCAAGCCCTTGGCTCGTTGGCATCGTGTTCGACAGCTTCACCAGACCTTCTGGAACCGCTGGTCGAACGAATATCTGCATACGCTAATGCAGCGTAGCAAGTGGGTTCGTGGAAGCTCCACGCTGAAGGTAGGAGACGTAGTTTTTTCTTTTCGCCCTCTACTAGTCCTCTTTCTTGGCCGATCGGGCGTGTGGAAAATCTCTTCCCCGGTCGTGATGGTGTTTCCCGCGTCGCCTCAATACGTTCGGCGTCCGGTGTTCATACCAGACCAGTCAATAAACTGGTAACGCTTCCTTCTGCTTAACTGCGAAGAGAGCTTCTCGTATCGTTTCTTTTGTTTGTTTTTTGTTTTGGGTTTTCGTATTAGTTTTAGAAAAATGGTTTTCGTTCATTTTTGGTGGGCGGTATGTATGCGCCAGTGTTCTTATTAGTTAGTTCTAGTTTTGTATTTTCCGCTTCATTGTCTATGCATCATTCTGTCTTGTTGTTTCACCCTGTGTTTCCCCTCTTTCCCCTACTTAACCAGTTTTCGTTATCTGTTCTTGCCCTGACTTTGCGTCAGTCTGTGGCTCGTTGTCTGCCTACCTCCGTAGGACACAGTTCGTCTCTCGCCTGCTCAGAGAGCACCTCAAACCCTGTCAGTCTCCAGTCTCAAGTCTCCAAACAGTAAACAGTCTCATTCACAAATTCAAGTTTCAAAGTGTTACGCTCCAGTGCTACAAGCCTTGTTGTTCTCCGTCGCTGCGCTCTTCTACGCCTGTCTTCGAGTTGTTCTCGTCTGTGCTGTCCTGGCTCATTCTTGCGCAGGCATTTATTTTTCTTCTTATTCTTCTAACTCGAGTTCTTTAATCCTTTTTCTATCCCCTGCGGTGGGCAACTCCCAACTTTAGCCCACTGCGCCGCCCACTTACTGGCTACGTTTTTCTCAAGCCCACACAACAATTTGGGTAAGTTTTGTTTTGATTCATTTTCTACAATTTACAGTCCACTATTTTTCTACCTCAGGCCTCGGCCTTAACACCATTTGTTATATATAATATATATTTCACTCGGTAAATAAAAATCACTCAAAGCCTAAAATGGTTACTCTATCCATGGAGATTGAGCCTTCTACAGTATCATGCCGGGCCATCAAAGTAAAACTCGCAACCTAGAAAGTTGGGAAATATAGGGTTACAGATATGGTTTGTATTCCTCCAAGTTAAATTCATGTGCAGTTTAATAGGCAATGCAATCTGCTCTACACACGTTATCAACAATGTACAAAACAGACCAAAAATTAGACAGTTTTAAATTGGTGGCCGCATAGCTCAGTTGGCAAGAGCATAGCCCGGTAAGCTAAGGTCCCGGGTTCAAACCCCGGTGTAGTCACTTTTTTAATTTCTGTCTTAAGTACTAACATATATACATACATACATACATAAAGGTATGTACCACCACCTAACAAACACTACACGTGGACGAAACACCCAAAACCCGATACCATATATATTTCGCGGACGTGCGCGTTAGAAGACGTGTGAGGACATAATGCCCAGCGAGATTCGAGGCCCTATGACAAGAAGCATGGCTAGGGCTCAAACGCTTCAGGCTTCGATTCCCGCCACTGGGAGGATGACAACACGCGGATGCGCGCGCAACATATGCAGAGACCAGACTTCAGTCAGTCGTACAGGGAGTGCCGAACGGGGAACAACGCGTCGTGGTGGTGACCCTGGTTAATGGGAGATGTTATTCTCTCGAAACGTCGGGTGAGGTGGGGTAAGTGAGACTACCTACTCGTTTTATCGTGTGACAAAACCCAGAGAAAAAAAAATGGTGAATAATTACATATATATGTTTAACCTTGGCTTTATAATAGGCGACTATGACGCTGTTATGTTAGTACTTTAGACCCCGGTGTAGTCACTTTTTTAATTTCTGTCTAAAGTACTAACATATATATATATATATATATATGTGTGTGTGTGTGTTTAAACTTGGCTTTATAGTAGGCGACTACCGGGGTTTCCCGGTGTAGTCACTTTTTTAATTTCTGTCTAAAGTACTAACATATATTATATATTATAGTTATTATTATATATATATATATATATATATATATATATATATATATATATATATATATATATATATATATATGGATTTTTTTAGGTTTTCGTGGTTGTTTGTATGTGTTACCATCTTTAAATAATTAAATTTACTTTTGTTTGGTTTACCACGTAAGATATTCTTTATTTTGTCTGACGTTTCGATTGGATTTCACCAATCATTCCAATCATTGTCAAAGACCGTAAAGTAACTCAAATATAAAACCAAAATATAAAAAACACTTCAAGAGAGAACTAAAACAAAAACACAAGAATAACCTCAAACAAACCTAATAAACAAGCAATTTCCAAAGAAGTTAACTAACAGGAAAATTATAACATGTGGAAAGAGTTTAGAAAAATATGTCTTGTTATTGATTATGCGAAGTAGTCTGGTGGACCAAAACCTGTAGGATGATTTCTTGCTTGACTTCTTGTCATTGGGCCTTGACTTGTGGAAGGTAACACGGTCTTGTAAGTATTTTGACCAGTAGGGTTAGTCTGACTTCTTGTTACGGGTCGTAGACTTACAACAGGTATCATGGTTTCGGGAGCATTTAGCAAAGTTGGAGAAGTCTGCATGAATGTTCATGGTTTATGGCAAAGGTTTATGATGGACTTCCATGTCTGAGGTAGGCGTTTTCCATCATCCCTTTTATTTAAACTATGAGGCCTCTTCGCAATTTCTATTGCTTCCTTTATAATCCTGGAATGACGCATTTTCACGTCATGCCCAGACAAGATCTTGCTTACTCGATTGTTTATATTTTAAAAAGTTGTGCCATATAAAATGTATACCACCGGCACTATTTTATAATGGGTTTTCACAATGTTAGAAATAGGAACACTGAATTAAGGTATTGCAACTTAGGCCTACACAATATCTACAATATACACAAATACAAAATATACCCAACATATTAAGGTAAAAGCCAGTGTGGCTCTTTTTCAAAAAATATAATTTTAAAACAATACTTAAATGAGTTT
The DNA here is from genome assembly GCA_024449915.1 of Sweltsa coloradensis. Lineage (NCBI taxonomy): Eukaryota > Metazoa > Arthropoda > Insecta > Plecoptera > Chloroperlidae > Sweltsa > Sweltsa coloradensis. The sequence continues at coordinate 37,485 of JAMZAV010006407.1, forward strand.
GAACTCCAAATGTATAAAACATTTCGGTGGGGAATTTGTAACTCACATGCAATATAACACAACCAGTATATATTAATATATGCCAAATATAATAGGTCTACTGCCTATTTATGAAGGGTATGCCTACATTGAGT
>JAMZAV010006408.1:0-36257 GCA_024449915.1 Sweltsa coloradensis
TTGAGTTTTTCCCCCAGCTGAGCTCTAAGGCTCCTAACTAGTGGAATGCTCTTATGCTAGAACTACGATAGGCATGCCAAGATGCAGCTCAATAAAGGGCCCCTAATATCGAGTGCTTTTGTGTTGGAGTACGATGGGGCCTGAAAAGTGAGTCAAAGGGCTCCTAACTAGTAAATGCTCTTGGTTGGAAAAACATAGGCCTCCCAGCTGAGCTCTAAGGCTCCAAAAATGGAATGCTCTTGTTTTGGGAGCAACGATGGCCTGCCCAGTGAGCTCTAAGGTTTTCCTAACTAGTGAATCTTTGTGTTGGAGCTACGAAGGCCTGCCCAGCTGGCCTCGGTCCAAAACTAGGGGTCCCTTTGTGTTGGAGCTCGATGGTCTCCCCAAATGAGCTCAAGGCTCCTAACTAGTGGCATCTCTTTTTTGGGGAGCTACGAAGCCCCCCAGCTGAGCTCAAAAGGCTCCAAACTAGTGGAATGCTTTTTTGTTGGAGCTACATAGGCCCCCCCCTTGACTCTAAGACTCCAACTAGGGGAATGCTCTTGGTTGGAGTACGATGGGCAGCCCAGCTGACCTCAGGCTCCTAACTGGGGAAGCTTTTTTGTGTTGGAGCTCCCGGGGGCCCCTGCCCCTGACTTAAGGCTCCTAACTGTGGCTGCTCTTTGTTGGAGAAACGGGGCCCTCCCCCAGTGAGCCAAAGGCTCCTTAACTAGTGGCAGCTTTTGTGTTGGGAGCTACTAGGCCGCCCAGCTGAGCTCTAAGGCTCCTAACTAGTGGCATGCTCTTGTGTTGGAGTACATAGGCCGGCCGCTGATAGCTCTCGGCCCCTCCCCCTTGGGGATAGAAGCAAAGTGTAGCTAAATTACGCCGTCTTCTCCAACGTTTTTTTACCTTCCTAGGAGCGAGATGTTTCCCAGGCCAGCTTTCAACCCCCTACATCATTTTTTACGAGCACGAAATGATAAATGAGTATATGATGATAGCATGGGAGTTCTTTTTTGCCCTGCTATTGTGTTAAAATTTTTTATTCTAGGGGAAAAAAAGTCTTAGAATTGGAATTTTTTTGTACGATCTGCATTATTAAATTTTGCATAAATTTTAAAAAGTAGGCTCTTAAAATATCAAAATTTTTAAAAAAAACCCGTTATAGTAGAAATATTATACAAAATATTTTAAAAATGTTTTTCCTGTAATTAAATTGCAATATTTACCATCTTCCCGTCAGCTAAAAGATTCCGTTGCGTTGAAATATGATATTAATCCCATCTTCAAACCTGAATATCACTAAAAACCTCCCAAACAATTATTCTGTGGTAATACTGTGTTAATGATCGTTGATCTGTTTACCATAAAACAATACGTTGAAAAGGGAACGTTTTTTGTGTTTTGGTTAAAACCGTGACGTATCCCAAAAAAACTGCCATTTGCAAACACCGAGTAATTCATGTCGGTTTTTGATTTTTTTCCTAGATTAATAACTAACTTAAATAGTTGAAATTTCGTTTCATCTTCCCGAATCATTTTTTTTTCTTAATTCCTTTTCTTTCTTTCTTTCTTTTTTTTTTCTTTTTTTTTCTTTTTTTTTTCTTTCAGAAAAAAAAAAATATGTTATTATAAATACTAGGGGAAATAAACCAATTCTTGCGTGAAAATATCACTATTGACTGTTTACGAATATGGTCAATGTAAAAGGAAACAAATTTTGGGTGAACCATATTTTGAAACCCGGTAGGTTTAGGACCCCACTACCTCTAAATACTAAACCTTCCGGCGAAAAAGGCCACCCCAACAAACCCCTATCTAATCAACCCCCTATAACTAAGGCAATACGATTTTCCCCAAAATGGTGTTTCAAAAGTCCCCCCTTTATGACTAACGCTGGTATGGTAAAACCTCGCGGGGTTTATGTTCCCCAAATGCGATAAAGACTACTCCAAATTTTTGCTACTACCTTTTTCCACATACCACAGTAAAAATTTTAAAAAGAACAAAAATTAAATTTAAAGGGGCGCCAAAATTTTTAAATTTAAACTGAAAGGTTTATTTACCTGTTCAATTCTATAATTTCTTTTATATCTTTGTTATACAGGGTTCAAACTTCCGTCTTTCAGTCCTCCTCTGTGCGGTGTCACTTCTCCCCGCAAAATCGAACACGCGGCTGTCGACATGCGTTTTTGTTGGTATTGCCCCTCAACAAGAGATAAGAATGGGGTTTTTGGGGCCTGAGGCCCCCGAGAATTGAAAAATTTTGTGCTTGCACCGCCCTCATTATGTAAGCAGAAAAAGCGACGAAAAATTTGTAATGGTAAAACTTTCCCCGGCGCCCCCCACCAAAAGATTTAAAGCACTATTATCTTAGATGAGACGTTTCCCGCTCTCTTTTGCGTTTTTCCCGTACCATGGTTGTTTTTTAGACCCCGGTTTTGCCGCGGTGTTTTCTGGTTCCCACTCGAAAACCGAAGTTAAACAACCTTTGGGGGTGTTCAGGGTAGTGGGTGACCGCTCTGCCCTGACCGTCCTTTCGTATGGGCGTAAAGCCGTTGGGCCCCTTGGGACTTTTTGAAAGGAACCGTGCCGGTACACCCGGGACAGTATTTTGCAAATAGTTATTATCCCCTTTGCAAATAAGACTTTTTAATAAAAATCATTTACTTTTAATAGTACCCCAGTATTAAACCCAAAAAAGAAGTACTCACCAAAACCGAACAATTAAAACAAATCTTAAAATAACTATTATCTAGGGTTGCCAAACAATTTCTGGGGCAGTTTCAAAATAATTTATTCATGACAATGATTTTACAGACAGAATATAATACGTTGTATTTTTTCAAAGGGATTTATTGGACTTCAAAAAATACCAGTTTTTCGTTCTCGCAGTCCTCGATTTTAAATTAAAAAGGAAACCCCTTTTTTTTGTAGTCCATAAAAAAAATAACCTTGTATCAAAGGGTTTTTAGTAAACAATAACAAAAGCTTCTTTTCTTCATTTCTTTTCGGCATAACATTTGAGCCCCCTTCTCGCTCATTCATTGCTAAAGTTTCTCAAAAGCTTTTTACGCGCACCATACGTCGATGCCGAGGGTAAATCCCTGTTAGTCACTTATAAAAACCCATATATAAGTTATTGTTGCGTGCAACCAATTGTCCGCCTCAAAAACCCTTGCTGCGTATTATCCGAGTGCCCCAGTTGTACGCCATCTTTACAGTTTATAAGGATGAACTGCCTACAATCTGTCAAAGTTTTGTTTTGAAAGCCCTTTGAATGGGGTCGTTTCCCCCAAAGTTTTGTCGTAGATGCTCCCCCACGACGGGGTATAGGTTTTACAAGGAACTGGGAGGATCGAGATCCATTCCCTTCGAATAATGGCCGTTTCCCTCGATATGTTACCCCCCCCCCCCACTTTAGTATTTTGAGTTGGGGCTGCACAGAATGGGTGCTTTAAAAACAGTAGAAATAAACAGCCGCGCTGACTGTTTTAGTAGGCCTACGTATTTGAGTAGAAGCAGATTTTCCCCTTTTCAGTCGGGCAAAAGTTTTTTAAGAGAAAGAAGGAAGTTTCATCACTGTGTTTCCCTTTTCAAACTTTTGCGCATTTATAAAAAATACGGAAGTTTTTTTCAGCAGCTCGGTGATTCTATTTTAAAATTTAAATTTTAAATGCAGTTTAATATGACTTCCCCCTTGAATTAGGGATTAATTTCGGTGGGGGTGTGTTTTATTCACGGTTTAAGTAAAACAATTAATTTTCAAGTTCATTCAGTGAGTTTTCTGAAACCCTTTTTTGAACTTAACAGCTGGGTTTATAACCGGGTGAGATTAATCGGCAGTCCATTTTCTACCATATCCAGAAAAATAAATTTTTCCAAATTAGCTTGTTCATACTGTGTGAAGTTTACTTAAAACAAATTTTGGGCGATTTTTTTTGATAATTTTTTCAAAGAAAACGAGCTCCCCAAAAACGTTTTCCTCTATTTAAAAGTAAACCCTTTTATATAGAACAAATTCAGCCAAAAAAGTCATGTTAGGAAAAAATTTGAGGAGTCTTTCATGGAATTGATTGTAAGTTTTTCACTCCAATTGTGGCAACATAATCAATTGTCCTATAAACTTAAAGTATACCTACGGAATTAATTTGTGCAAATGCATAGATGTCAACATTCAAATCTCCAATTAACCATCGATTATAATTTTTGGGTCCTTTAAAATTCAGGAAGGGTTCGCAAATCCATTTTCATGTAAATTGTCTTGTTATGTATTCCAAGTGACGTAACACAACAGGGAAGTTCACTAGAATTTCTAGGCCAAGCGTTTGTTTTGATGAAACCCGACGTGCCAGGAGAGCGAATAGAGTAATGCGAGATTCGTGTGCATGAGGGGGAGGGGGGGGGGGGGGGGGGGGGGGCTCGTCTGCACTCGAGAACTGTTGTCGTGTGCAGTCGAGTACACTGCTTGACATTCCTGTACCACCTTTACAGATTATTATATGTTGTCAATTTACGCAAAGCAATATGTTAGTTAATATCTACAGGCATATGACCCGTCACTTAAGAACTCAAATCAGCTTTGACTTTTAACTCCAGTGGGATTCTTTTTCCGACACACTCTTCTTATAAGTTTTTTTCTAGTTTAAGAGATTATTTCTTATAGAAAATATAACTTTTAAACTTTGAAATTTGTTTTGGGGAATATTTCAAGGTTGATTCGACGGGTAATATTACCGTACAGCTACTTCCATATCGAAACTAGTGTTTTTATTTGTCTTTTTCCTTCTAGAAAAAATTTCCACTTCTAATTTTATTTGGTAATTTAAAAAATGCACCTGATATATAACGTGCAAGGTTTCGTTTTTTAGTGAAATATTTCTGTATTTTTTAAGGTTTATGTTTTTGTGTATCTGAAGTGAAATTTAGGGCCGCCAAAATTGAGAATATTATTTGGTCCGGAATATAAAATTATATATATTATAAATATAATTTTAATTTGATTCAACTTTTTATTAGACGAGTGAGCGAGCGAACGTAGTCTACAACGCTACGCGATCGGGCCTTGGTCGGGATTAATTCTGTGTGTTAAATGTTTGTAAATGTATGTTAAATGTCTGTTGTTCCGGGCCCATACGGCGAACGGCCAAATAGACTGAGCTGAATTTTAAACAGAATCCATAAAACCAGGAACTGAAAATGTAACAAAATGAGCACAATCTGTTGCTTTTAAACCTGAAGAAAAAAAAAAAACTGAAAAATACGTCGAAAGTATCGAAATTATTTTAACGACATTGGGTTTTCATTTTTTAAATAATATTTTTTTTTTTTTATTTACCTGGCTGTGAAGCCGTGTCCAAAATTAATCGAAGTTGGACGTCAAGGTACCCCCCCAAATTCCCCTCGTAGATTGATAAAACCCGCAATTTTTCACGTATTTCGTCTGGCTATGTTTTCCATAGTATTGTCACAGATGATGGACTTCACTGCGTTACAACTTTTAAAACATGTTAAAAATTTAAAAAATCAATCCGTAAAAACAAAATCTTTCCCGACTATTGAACCCCCGTCTCCCACATTTCGGCTATAAGGCTTTATGTATAAAAAAAAGCTTTAATGCGGGGTTATATGTCCAATCTTTAAGTTAAATGTATAAAACAGTAAAATCGATTATTATTAATTTTGGGCACCCCTTTACAAAAAGTGAAATCGCTTTTGTTTTAAAAAAACAAAAAATGTGTTAAATAAAATTAAAAAAAATTTTGGGAATTTTTCAAAACTTTGACCGTTATAGCAGGTCAAATTTCGCAACTTTCCTTTGGACCCCCCTGGAGGTAAAACGCCCCAGCTGCCAAAGTGGCAAACAGGGGATTATAATCGTGATTTTTTTCTGAACAAAACTGCTAAAGTGAAAATTAGTTCGGGGGGGGGGGGAGGGTCGCTTCCTGAGCACCTAAGGTCTACTATGATAGGTGGGGATCCATAAGGTAGGGGGAAAGAAAGGAATGTTACCGGGTATCACACATGGCTCACCCCTCGTCTAACAACGTTTTTTTTTGGGGGTTTTTTAATTTTTTTTTTCTTGGTCCCCTTCAGCAACATTCCTAAAAACGTTTACCCCGTTCTTCATCCCAATGTGAGTGTTGTGAACGTTTTTTTAGAGAAATAAATTTATTCTTTCTAGGTGCAAAAATTTTTGTTTTATACGGGTTTTCTCCCGTGAGACCCCAAAAAACATTTTCCCATTTTGTCTGGTACTGAGAACTCAGTTCTCATCCCGTTTGTCGGAATTTAAACTCTCTCTGTTTTTCCTTCATGGTTTTCTGTTAATCAAACTGTTATGAACATTATTTATAAACAGCATGATTTGTTAAGTACACACGCTGGGGGTCTCATCCCCAAAATATTCGGATCTGTATTATTTAATAGTTCGTTCTTTTCGCACACACTTTTGTAAAAATGAGCCAAACATAAGGGCCCAAAGCCCATATCTACACTTTACATTGGTTTTTGGGCTAGTGTTATAAATTTGAGTTTTAACCTGAAGCGAACAAAGGGGGCCAAGGGATCATTTTAAAAAAGCTTTGAAAAACGAACAATTCCTAGGTTACAACCCCAGTAGGTTTTTCTGATCAACAAGTTTGGCTGAATAAAAGAGTATTTTTTTGATGAAAAAAAAGTACTTTTTGCAGCGTTTGACTCTTAAAGCCGGTATTGGGTTAAAAACTTCAAATAAAAAATGATGTTTTGTGCACCTTCAAAAAAAACAAAGTTTTATTCGTTAGCTATTTGTGCTTTCAATAAATCTATACACGATTAGTTTTTTTTTTTCCGTAACAGCTATTTTATTGAACAATGTGTGTTGAAACAATACGAAAGTTGGGGATTTTTCGAAAAAATGTATCATGCCAATTTTTTTTTTTTCGTGGATAGAAAATCACTCTCAAAGCATAAAATTTGCTTTCTCCTTTTTACGAAAGCGGTGTGTTTATTTTAAAGCGGTGTGGTCGTCAAGGGTGTTCGTGTCACTCATAACAATTTCCAAAGTTCGCACGAAATCTGCAAATCCCTTCCAGCAGGACCCAAAATGAGAGAAAAAACCGTTGAGTTTAACAAAACAAAAAAAAAACCAAAATTCCTTTTTAAGAACTTCACATTTGTGTTTAAAGTTCGGAAATGTAAAACGTAAAAAAAGCCATACCATTACCGTGCATTACACGTCTTTCGTGTAGTGGAAAGGGGTGCGGTGAAATGGTTGGGGTTTACGATGTGAAACGTCCCCTGGGGGAAATACTTTTTGAGCCACGTCTCTTCATTCATAGAACAAAAGAACCATTAAATATTTGTGAGCTGATTTCCTGTGTCTTTATTATCATATTATTGTGGTGAATGTCGTGCTATTCCATTTCCCTCACCCTCATAGAGCCTTAGGATCGTACATCGGACTCAAGAGTACCGGGAATAATGTTCAAGATTAAACAGAGCGTGGTCTGTTATGTGGGACGAATACTCTTCGCGTCTTTCTATTTGCGAAATGATAAGATCTGAAGTTAAAAGACAAGTTAGATAGGGTTGCTCATGATGGATGAACAAAATGTAAATTAATCTCTCATATTTTCTCTATATTTTCGTGAAATGACAAAGGAAAAAATGCAATTCTTTTTCTAGAAAAGCAGTTTTTGGGCCCCATTGTAATAAACGAATACTGCATACTTTTTTCATTTGCGGTAATTTTACAGTAAAAAGTAAATTACTAATTACGCCAAGGAGAATAGAAGGCGTTATTACCTATTTATATCGCACGCAACCCTTTTGTTAATCCCACGTCTCACTACATTATGGTTAATAAGCAAAAATTCGAACACTTTTTTAAAGGCGGGTCCGTCAGGGAGTACTTTGGTTTTATTTTTTTTTTTATTATTTTTTTTTTTATTCTTTTTTGTTAAAAATTTCAACAAGAAAAGGCGTCGACGCTGCAAATATTTGCTAAAAAAATCAAATCTGTGGAAATCTTGTGCCGCAAGAGCCTTGATAAGCCGGAAACTAACTAATTTAGCACATCAGTTGGTTTCCCATAAGTGCTCCCCCGCACAGGGAAAGGGAAATGATCACTGAGCATTTTTGAGGGCGGGGGGCAGGTCTTCCTTGGGTTTAAACTACCCGGAAAGAAAAAGCCGTGGCCGAGCAGTCCTTTGGGCCCGGGAGGGGGTTGGGGCGGGGGTGCCTATTATCGTCGCCTCTCACACCGGCCCTGGATGATGCCCCCCACCTCAAAATCGGGGCGCCACTAGGCATCTTTTAAAAAAACACCAGATCGGTGTACTGCGGTGCATGGTCTTTGGGCATAACCTATCGGGTCCAGGGTGGGGGGGGGTTTTACGGCCAGTATAAAATTCAGCGGCCCTTCTCTGCCCCCTAAAGCTTTGTAGTGTTCTCATGGTAGTTGGGGCCGGCGGAAGGCCGAAAGTCATGGAGGGCTTGATAGCGACGGGTTGGCCATCCTCTTGACGGGGGGCGTGCAGCCGTGCAGGTTGGGGGGCCGCGAAACCCAGCCCTGCAACGCCTGGTCGCCCCCGATGTCGGTGTGCACGTTCCATCGGAGGTCGCTTGTGTGTAAACCCCGGGAGGGGCGCTGCTTGTCGACGTACTCAAGGGGGGACACCATCGAGGGTTACATAAAAGAAAGTGGGGTGGAGCGCGCGAAAATGTCCATCATCTTCCCTTGGGGGCGTTGAGGACATGCCATTTTCGTCGCCCAGATCTGAATGTCGTCTAGGTCTGCTGGAGGGCGTCTGCATCCTCTTGGGCCCCACGATAAAGTACGGGGTACGTCATCAGCTACGGAGCATTTGGATCCTTCCCGGGGATAGGGAGGTGGGCTACAAAGACTTTAAATACGGGGGGCCGAGCCACTGCCGGGTGACCCCGAGGGCCGCCCGGAAATTCTGAGCGCTCGCCGTTAAACTGGACGAACTGTGTGGGCCGACCGGGAACTCTCAAACCCCTAAGAAAAATTCCCCTTTAATGCCAAATGTCGAGCTTGATATAACCAGTGTGGCACTTTATCGAACGCTTTAGCCCCAATCGAGAAAGACCAGTGAATGTGACTCCCTCGCTCCAGGCCCCCCGTCCATGAGCCCAAATGGCCCCGGCGAGGAGAGTGGGGGGCAAAAACGGCGCTCCCAAAACCCGTGCTGCCCCGCAGGGATGACGTTTTGGCTCCCCCGGGGAACCGTCGCCGGGGCTCGCAAAAAACGTTCCATGTCTTACCGACCATGAGGTGATGCTGTTGGCCTGTAGTTCTTTATTTCTTTTGTCCCCGTCTTTGTAATCGGTGCCACGGACGGTTTTCCATTCTGTTGGAATACCCTGTTCAAGCGCCATGTTTTAAAGGTGGGCAAGTGAGTCGCTGAAGCGTTCGCGGGGTTTTTAAATAGAATTGCGGCACGCCGCCGGCCCCCTGCTGTATTCGCTTTTTGTCCCCCGTAAAGCTGTTTTATTCACCGGGCAAGCAAAATCGCTCGCTCATGGTGGGGGTGTTCTGAAAGCTGGGTGGCGGGCGGTTTCCCCCGGGGGCGGGGAAAATGTTTCCGCCCCCGAGAAATTGCTCTGGAACCCTCACTAAAACAGGCTGCCACCTCTTTTGGGGGCTGACACGGTTTTTTTTTCCCCCACCGAAAAAATCGCAGCATCGTTTGGGAAAAGTTTCCTTGGAATAATGTAGCGCCAAAGAAATTTCTGCTGTCTGCACCCCGCCCAGCCCACATCCTTTGTCCTTGCCGTCCGAAGAGCCACCCCGGGCGTCTTTGGCAGCAAGATAGGCTCTCTTGGTCCTCCAATTTGGGTTTCCCCCCATCGGGCAAAAAGTCTGTCCCGGACTCGATCATCTTTTAAGGGTCTTGCTTAGCCAAGGGGGGGGGGTCGACGCTTTTCCCCCCCCACTTCCTCTTTGGAACGTGCTCATGCGCACTCAAAAACGATCGCTTTCCCGTTTTCCCAGGCTTCATTGCGTCTTCCGCTGCAGCACCCCCGCAGTCGTTCAAAAGCATTTGTTCAGGGCCTGCAGTTTGCTTTTGTGAAATCAAGAACATCTCGGGCTTTTCACCACAGGGCGGGTGGGAGTCAAAGAGATGTGGCCAGGACGCGTCATGGTCACTCCGCCCCCCCACCCCCTCCACCCTTTACACGAGCTGGGCGCATCGCAGAGAGCAGGTCGATAGTTTCTCACTCGAGTTTGGGGATTCGGGGGTTTCCAGTGCCTTGAAGAAGCCAGTTCGCGAAAACGATATAAAAAACTTGGGGTTCTGTCGCGCCCTTCTGGTGGGTCGAAGCCACATATGTTGAGTTAAAAACGCCAAGCAAGAGGCAGCCCTCGAAAATTGGCGCACAGCCAATAGTCCCGGGGTGCAAAAGTCGGCGTTTTGGGGTGCATCTGAAAATGGGACGGTATGCTGACCCCACAGAAGTCGCAGGTTGCCACTTTGATTTCCGCCCAGCAATTTCAGCCCCGGGTTTGAGGTGACCGAGGCGCTTTGGGCAGGGGCGGGCGAACGCTAGAAGGACGCCGCCACCGCGGCCGGCCTGTCTGTCCTTTTCCCCAGGACACGTAGTCCTTGGAAGGAACTCGTGGTTTTTGACGTCCGGGAGCAACCAATCTCATTCACCGCACAAAATATCAGCCGAGTGGGACAGCAAAAAGCATCGTTTCTGCAGCTCTTTTACGGTTTTCTTTAAAGAACGGGCATTAAAAAAATTGGGCGGACAGCATTTTTGTTTGCTGAGCGCCCCCGGGGTTTTTTTCCGAGGGGGCTTTGTGCCCTTTCCCGGGAAAGGGCTCCAAAAAGGTTTCAGCTCGGGGGGCTGCCGCCCACTTTAAATTGTTTTTTTTTGCGGAAAACATTTACCTCTTTATCACTCCAACGGGGTTTTTCTTCATGAGGCAGGTCCGGGTAGACCCGACCGCACCCCGCGCAGATTTTTTAAAACACATTTTTCCCCTGCCAACTTTGTCACACAACAAGCTGTTTTTGAAATTGGGCGGGACTCCCGCGGCTTAAAAAGAACGCCCTCCCGAACGCCCTGGGGATGTTCGTCGTTACTTTTCTGATTTGATTATCAAGTTGCCATCTCCCAGAAAAAATGTGCCCTTTGGGCTCAAAAATACTATGTGAATCGATCTCTAAAATCCCCTTTAACCCGAACAGAAAGCTAATTGCCATCTGGACTTGGGACTAGTTATTGTGGGTCTTTTTTAGATCCAATACAACGTTTAATTATTTTACAAATTAAGTGTTTTTCTACCATTTTCTTTACAAAAAGAAAAAAAATAGTTAGCATTTATTTCTAAGCAAATGTGAAACCCCTTGAATACTTTAAATTTCACCGTACTTTTTCCTATTGGGGATTAGTCCTTTACATATTGTTATATTCAGCCCCGAATTTATTTTTTGTTGGGTATTTTAAGCTTCTTCTATCTTCTCACTTGGGTTTTTTCGCTTCCCCTTACCAAAGTTTGTTCCTAAACATTTTTGTCCGTAAGTTTAAAAACGTACTAAAATCTTTCATGCATTTTTAAATTTACAATAGGTGAATAGATCTTCCCTGTAAACCCAAAACAAAAAGTTGTAATTCCCCTAAGAGTGAATAAAATGTCAAAAGAAAAAAAACTTTTATTTTCTTGGGTGTTCGTATTCTGGGTGGACTGTACCAAAAATTTTCATAAGGGCGTGCATTTTTCCCAAACATATATCCTAATAAAACCCGTGCGAACCAACTCCTCAGGCTCAGCAATGATGGAAGAAGAAAAAAAATGCTAATGGGAAGAAGAGAACAGGTGAAGATGTATTGAAATAGGAGCACATCTCAAGAGAGAATGAATATCAATGTGTATGAGGTTCCTTGGAAATAAAAGAAAAAAAAAGAAACGTATGTTTGGGTTTAATGGTGTGAGATTTGGTCACTGCTAACTGGTGTATGTCGGGGACGGGGTTTTGGGGAAATATTTTGAAACCATTTTAAAGTTTCAGATCTCCCCAAAAACCTGGGGTTAACAAAAGATTCGATCATACTCACAGATCGTGGTAATAAAATATGTTGTCCGGGGGCCGCATGGGAGATTTGTAATTAATTAATAGCAAAAGTTTTAAGGATTTAATTAAACCATATTGTTAAATAATTGAACTTTTTGCAAATAATTATGTTCCAATCGTTTTTTATTTACCCCAATAATTAAATGTTTATAAAAGACCCTACCCTACTTTCCCTTTTTTTTCCTTTTTATAGGTTTTTTTAATGTTTTAGGATAAACGATAAAAAAATCAATAAATAATTAAAAAAATAAATAAAATAAAAGTGATTAATAAAAAGTTTTAATACCATCTTTACTTAACTTTCTTTCCTTTTTAAAATACTATCACACTGTTTCTTAATAACAAACTCTACTTTGTTTAGTTTTTGTATGCACTTTTTTAAAACCAAAAAATTTTCAATTCTTTGTTAATTTTTTCCAAAATTTAAAAATTTGAAATGATGTTACGTTGTTTAAAATTAAAACGTTTTTTAGTTGATTTCTGAGGTCTTTCAAGTCAATGAATTTTTTCACTTTCGTAATTAGTGGGGGGAATTGGATTTGTTGATGACTAAACTTTAATTAATCTTTAAAAAAAGATTTTATAACACATAACTGACTATGTCGATATCAACTTATTACCAATTTCTCTTAAACCCGGTTCAAAGGGAAGAAAATTTCATAAATTTTCCCTTTTCTTTTTCCCCCCTTCCCTCCCACCTTATCAATTTTCACCATTAAATTTTTTTTAAATTTGCATTTTAAACAGCCATCTGCGAGGGGCCCCTCTCACAAATTGGGGGTGTAAAGAAATTTTTACCATGTCCCCGGGAACCCCTTGGAACGATTTCCCTTTAAAACTAAATTTGCTCTACAAAATTGTTTTTTTGATAAAAGAAATGCCCTATAACCTCGTGTTTAAATTTAAAAAAAACCCCCCCTTGAGGGGGCCCCCTGTTCCATTATATTACAGACCACTTCTACGTATTGCCTCATTTTACGGAAAAAGGTTCGAGGGGAATAGTTTAAATAGTACATACAATTTCCCTTACCCTTTTTCCGACCCCGGGCCGTAGTACATTTACCTCTACCACTTGTCAAATTAAAAGACGGTTACATCCAACTTCATTCGAGACCAAATTCTCGAAGTGGGGGGGGGGGGGGGTCAAAAAAACTTCTCTAGGTTGCGAAAAGGATGAAATCTCCCCAGTTCGGCTATTTTTATCTCTCGCCAACAACTTTGGAAAGGGATTATAATTCCACACGGTTCTTTGCCGTTTCAACCGAAGCCCATTACGTTTATTAACTCCTAACTTAATTGTGGAATTACTTCAAATTTTTATAATATTAATTTGTTAATCGATTCGTGAATATAAGTACTATGATTAAACCAATTTCTGCACATATTAAATATGAACTTAGCAGAGTTAGAGAGAGGATTTAAACTTTAATTTGTCCGGATGATCACTGGTCCCGCCATGAGCTATACCTAATCAATATAAAGTACCTATATCCAAATATATATCGGTGTGATGCCGTGTTCTAATATCGTTATATCATATTTCCTTTAAACCGAAGTAGCTATAACGCAATGTGTAGACCATCCTAAGGTAAAGCACACATTTATTCCTAACAATATAGTTTTTTAAAATTTGTTCGTATAAAATTAATGTTCTTATCGAGAAAGGATTTGCTTGGGCTGAATGTACTTAATGCTGAAGTGTAGTGGCTGGTTGTCACACAGCCAGACAGGGAGCATAATATACGACGCTTGGCTCTAGTGTCGCTCGTCTAGCAGTGTATGCATAGGGAAAGCAGCAGATTTTAGTGAATATCTTGAACTTGATATATCAGCTTTGCCTCAAGGTATCGTTATAGAAGCAGACATCAATCACAAAGAACCATCCATATGCAATTAAATATGAGGTAATGCGGCTAGATATGTACATGGCTGACTCGCATGCTATCTCGCAAATTGGCTTGTATAGAGAGTTTTCGTTCGTGACACTTTATCAAAAATTTTTTATCTTTCTCAAACAACTAAGTCTAGATCGTATAACGGCGATGTTTGGTGAATGGATAGATACTCGTATACCTACCATTACCGGCTATTGGGACAGATATTAAAATTGATCTGTGTTCGATGGCATGGTTATGAGAATCAATCAATAACCTTACCTTTTTGCAGATATGATTTTAAAAAATTTTTAAAAATTTTTTGGGTGACTTCTATAGTTGTGTTTACACACATCTCATTACATTCTGTTCAGGTTAAATAGGTCTACAATAATTACAAAAAATCGCAAACACGTTGTCTTTATTTTGTTTTAAATGACACTACATTATATAATTGAAGCATTAAACAAATGACGAAAACACACCCGAAGACATTATTCAATTTTTAAAAAACAAAGGTGGAATAAAAGGAATTTTATCATTGTACCATAAACCAATAATTTGCGTGGGCTGTTTTTTGAAACACAGCATTATTTTTTTTAGTAGGAAGCAATAAAATCCCTCTAGGCAACTCGCTCGCGAACTCTATTTGTTTCAGTCTGTGTGTAAACGACTGGTTAAATTCCTCGGGTTTTCAGTTTAAAAACCGACGTCCGCCACGCTGAAACCCCGTGAACGAGATCATTGTAAGAGCGTGTCAAATGCCACACAACGGATTTAATGGTGGAGAAAAACACTTGAGGCGAGCACCAGTCTTCATTAACGACTATACAGACACTCCCGGAATAAAATATTAGTTGCAATCTGTCGCACAGAGAGATTTGTTCTCGCACAGATGTGTTTGGCCAGGAATTTGTGGATCTTAATAAGGCGATTTTCCTTCAAACCGTTGTAAGACTAAAGATATTAAACAACACATACAAAAAACAATACATTATTCTAACCGACATGTATAGCTCAACCCGCGAGACTCTAGTTATGATGGTTCCGGGATCGATACCCGGCAATGGCAATCCTGAGTGAAAGATTTTCCAATGTTACATTCAGTCGTTAATGCCGACATAAGGTATTGAGTACTCTTAAACAATCCTTGGATATTCCCTTCACAATACCCAAAATGCCTACTGACACCTGCGGGAGAAGGCATGCAAGGTAGGGTTGTTTCCGACGAGAAATTAAAAATTAAAAATGCATTAATGGCCTTACAGATCACGCATTGTGAAACATAAGTTAACCCTGATTTTTCGAATATCACTTGAAAACAGAATTTATTTCATGTACTTATACAAAAATGGACATTTCATGTCAGGTTGCATGGTTGCTAAATAAAGTAAGCAACGCTGGCCGAAAAGCATTTAGTTCCGAACAACGCACATGCCTGTAGAAGAGAACCAATACATGTACTATGCAAATAGACAACGTACAAACGACTACGTCCTTGGAATCCGCGATTTTAAATATTGGCATCTCGAAATTGCATTCTGTAAGCCTCAGCCCAATATCCAAGATTCTCCACTTTGCGATCAAATGTGGACACCATAAGGGTTTTTAAAATATGGCTAGTATACCTAGATATGTAGAGTTTATTCATATTTATTTTTTAAGGCAATGCAGGGCAAGTGTGGCCCCCAAATTCTCTTCTTAAATAATATATAAAAACACAATAGGTTGAGTAAAAATCTTGTGTATACGATATTGATACCTGTGGAATAACTTCGGTATCGATGTTGAGCTCCATATTGGAATATCGGAAAATTAAAAAAAAATGGTGGACGTGCCGAGTAGCTTATATTGAATCCATGTTTCAAATGGTGGAAGGGCCCGAGTAGCTTAAAATAAATCCTCATTTTTTAAAGGTGGAGGTGCCGGGTAGTTTATTTGAATCCTTTTTCAAATGGGGGAAGTGCCGGGTAGCTTTATTGAACCCCTGTTTTAATGGGGGGGTGCCGGGTAGCTTATATTAAACCCATTTTTTCAATGGTGGAAGTGCCGGTAGCTTATTTTAAATCCATGTTTTAATGGTGGGGGGTCCGGGGTAGCTATATTGAATCCATGTTTAAAAGGGTGGGTGCCGGGTAGTTTAAAAAAATAAGCGTCATGTTTCAAATGGGGGAGGTGCCGGGTAGTTAAAATGAATCCGTCATGTTTCAAAGGGGGTAAGTCCCGATAGTTTACAATGAATCCGTCATTTTTTCAAATGGGGGAGATGCGGGTAGTTAAAATAAGCGTATGTTTAAATGGGGGAAAGTGCCGAGTGTTTACAATAATCCGTCATGTTTAAAATGGTGGAAGTGCCGAGTAGTTTTCAATGATTCCGCAGTTTCAAATGGTGGGATCCCGGGTGCTTAAATAATGCGTCATGTTTAAAAGTGGAGGGTCCCCGGGTCTTTTAACAGAAGTGTGAAAAGAAAAACATCTTTTACCATTTTTGGCGATACCTATCAATTTTTTTAGCCACACATTTTAAATAGTAGACGCCTCTCATGATAACATTTTTTTTGTGCACAAAAAATAAATAATTTAATTTATTGTGGGAAACCCGGTGACGGAATTGAAGCTGTGGGGGGAAAGGAAAGAGTGGAGAAAAAATTTGGGGAAAAAAAAAAAAAAAGAAAAAATAAGAAAAAGGACCGGGAAAATTAAAACAATTTTTGTGAGATATGGGGTGAAGA
This sequence comes from Sweltsa coloradensis, assembly GCA_024449915.1. Taxonomy (NCBI): domain Eukaryota; kingdom Metazoa; phylum Arthropoda; class Insecta; order Plecoptera; family Chloroperlidae; genus Sweltsa; species Sweltsa coloradensis. The sequence continues at coordinate 16,678 of JAMZAV010006408.1, forward strand.
AACCCTAACCTGAATTGTAAATGGGTTTTTTTTGTTATTTTAAGAATCGAAAATTTTAAGGATATAAAAAATAATCTTAGAAAAAATCTTTCTAGATTTTTAAAATTTAGGTACATTGTTTTGTATTTATTTATATTTGAATGTGGCGTCAGTATCATCAAAACATTCCGCTTACAGATACCCTGGTATTATAATACAACATGTAGTTAAACAAATATTGAATTTCATTTTTCATCCACCCGACCACCACTGCAATCGCGTTTACTGTTGGGATTTATTTTTTTCCATCACTCTCCGTAAATTTTATATCGAGCGCCTTTTTTGTTTTAAAGATGGTTTTTATACCCCAAAATTTATTTTGTTTTATGAATTTATCTGTTTAGCGTATCATAAAAGAATTTTTTCGATCAGCGACGAATTCGTTTTGAAAGTCACATTGCCTTCGGTGTTTAAAAAAGTACATTGTTGCAATAGAAAGTCACATTGCACAAAGTGGTGTTTAAAATTACATCCGTTTTCAAGAAAGTCACATTGCCTAAAAGGGGTTTTAAAAAGTTCATCCCTTGCAAAGAAAATCACATTTTCACAAAGCGGGGTTTAAAAAGTACATCCCTTGCAATAGAAAGTCACATTTCACATAGCGGTGTTTAAAAATTTTACATCCCTTGCAATAGAAAGCCCATATTTCACATAGCGGTGTTTAAATGTACTCCCTTGCAATAGAACTCTTATGCACATTGCGGTGTTTAAAAAAGTACATGCCTTGCAATAACACTTCTATTCACATTGCGAAAACGTGTTCAGTTACATAACCATTCATGACATAACGATGATTAGTAAAATAATATAGGGTTTTTGTCGTTTGGTGTTCGTTTCTGTCACCCACATAAACCATAGTATACAACAGGCCATAAAAATATTAGAGAAACATAATTTGAAAATTCAATTTATTTGCATTGCTTTTCAGTAGTCTTAAGATTGTGCATTCATATTATGGGATACCTCACGAGCGCTCACACGATAAATAGTTCTTTCTGTTGAATTTCAGCAAAGTTCAAAATGCCAACTGCGATGGTAATCAATATAACTTTTCCCAGTTCAGGCCTACATAAGTCTTATTGCCAACTTCACGGTCTCAAGAGTAGTTGACAGTCAAGACATTAATATCGATTATCGATCAGTACAAAGCACCGAGCTTCGAGTTCGCGTTCGAGTCTTACACGATTTATCTTGGAAATGCCAGATGGAATTTCGCATGAACTTCGTATGTTCTTCAGTCTCTTTCGCTCCAGACAACATTTAAGGAAAAGTCAGCCCTGCCATTTTGACATGATATTTCACCTTTTTAGCGGTTGCTTCGTCTGTCACTTTGTACGTAATTCCATTTACTATAAAGGTATCCTCCAGAATATCACACCGACCACCAAACTGACAGCGAGGAAAGGAAGTGTTAACAATCCATCATCACACCTTGCTCGCGCTTCATTATTTTTATTGTAAGAACTAAATGTAATATAAAGCCAAGTATAGTTTGATGCATTACGAGGTTCATCGTACGAGTAATTGTGTGAGACAGACTTCGCGAGAAGAAAATAGTAGGTATGTATCACCAATGAAACACGAGAGGTGTCAGTCACCCACTTGCATAGAGATATGCTGTGAACTACATTAATTTTACATTATCTTCCTTAATTCTATTACATTTTATTGAAAATGTTTTTCTGTTATTTTAAAAATACATTTAAAATTATTAAATCTTCATTCCACGTTAAAACATGTCATACTTATAATTTTTCAATTTTTCAATCCCTCTAGTGATTTTCTTTTGGTGTGTGCAAAATGCGGGTACTATAGAGGTATTTTCATCTAGATGACTTAAAAAATTCCTAGACGTTTAACGTCATACGTTAGAATGAACATTGACTGTGGCTTCCAATACAGTCGTAAGAGTGTACTATAAGTCACGACACATGATAAATTACAACGTACTCAATCATAAACTAGCTCACTGAGTGAGTATAAGAAATAAAATAAAAATAACCTATTAAACAAGATTGAATACGGGAATTAAAAATAATACCGTAGCTTACCGATATTGTATTACTCTTGCTCCGCGTTCAAATCCCATTTGTAGAGGTGCAGATTATATAATATTGAAACTTCCTGCGGGGCTAGCACCGCTCCCTAACTCCTCACACGAAAACTTTCTATACACCTAATCATTGTTGGAGGGCAATGTCAACAAAACATCGCATGACTCACATCATTAGGACGGCTAGAACGAAAAGTAATGCATATATTTTATATTTTCATAATATGTTTAGCCTATTCTTTCGTTATAGAAGAATATGCTCAAAACTCACATGCATTAGATTAAAACCATTGTGATAAGAAGAAAATTCTGTACAAATACTAACGATATCTATCTATATAAATTAAAATTTTTATCGTGGGAAACCTGTTATAGGGTGCAATTAGCCCCTCTTCAGGTGAACTAGGTATGTGCGGATAGGAAACTGTGAAGGGATGTCCGAGGACTATTTAAGAGGACTCAATCCCTTGCATTCGCCTTACGACTGAGGAAAACCTCGGAAAAAACTCCGTCAGGATTGCCGGTCTCGACGGGATTCGAACCCGGGACCTCCCGAATCAGAGTCGAGCGCTTAGCGCCCGAGCCAATACTGTCGGTTCTATCTATATGGTGTTCCCAAGAGTTGAGGGGTATGTAGAGCCAGACGAATATCATCCGGATTTATATTCCCATTAGATACGAAGGTGTGAGTGTGTGTAACCGAACCTAGTATAATACAAAAGTACATTCTCGAAGGTAAATTTTGTGTATTATAGGGGCCAACCTTTAATTAAAATTGGAAACACATTATGCACTTTGGTGGATATATTCATTTTAAGACATGCGAATGTTCTTAGTTACAGAGTAATATCAGCTATGGTAGTTTGTCATGTTGAGATTAATCTCAAGTTATGATTAAGTATTCCATTTCCATGCTGACGTATATATGCATACTACTTCCATCTACTTGCAATGAGTGGTGAGAGCTCACTGAGAGAATAAATAAAGGTACTAGTAGTAGGTGAGGTAATACTACTTTCGTGTTATTATATAAATTTATCTGTGATATAAAAGGTAATATATAATTATATATATATATATATAACACTTCAAGCACAAAAACATAGTTAAACATGACACAAAATGTATTGTTACCTCCTGAACTGCATACCGCGAGAAAATGTATTATTTTTACTTTTACTAATCCCGATTCGGCTAATGCTACGAAATAGTACATAACAACACAAATACAAGAATATATAGAACAGTGTAAAATAAAAATATATTATTTTTTCAAATATGTGTTTGCAGATTGTATAATCAATTCATTGAAATGCGCAACATTATTCGTGTCGCGCGGTGTCTTCTTTGAAAAGATGTACAATGAAATCCCTCCCAGACGAAGATTCTCGTACCTGTCATCTTCATTAATTCCTGTGACGTTCGCGGAGATGATGATAACTACGTTACGCGATGCAGACAGACAGACGGAAAAATGGATTACCTACCACTTTTATGACACTCCCGGCGTGAATGCAAATTAAACCATTTGCTCGTAGTGCTGGCTAGATCAGACAGCCGCCTTCACCCAAGGCTCTCTTCTTGTTGCAGACGCTAGTGCGCCCTTGCGGCAGAGAGACTGACGCTGTGGAGGAAGCAGGCATCGACTCCGACTACTCCAACAGCTTCGAAGAGCTAGAGCTGGAACTGCAACGGGTAAGAAAACAACTCTCCTCGAGCTTATTTATTGTAGCTTGGTATGTTATGATCATAATTAATATTATTCTATGATATCATGATTATTATTGGACAATGCAGCCGCTGCAATCATTAATTAATTATCGAGATATTAAATACATCATTAATCAAGTATACATCGTACATCCAACACCCTGCATCATAGGTCTACATCATACATCATACATCATACATCATACATCATACATCATACATCATACATCATACATCATACATCATACATCATACATCATACATCATACATCATACATCATACATTACATCACACATTACACATCAAACATCATTCATCATACATCATACATCATACATCATTCAAAATGAATATGTCGAAAGATTCGTTTAAACAATGAAAAATTGTCGAGAAAGTTGAGAATATATCGGGTACCGTCTGATTTCAATATTCATTTACCACTTTTAGTGTCGTGCGCAATCAAGTTTTGGCAAACAAAAATACAATAACACAGTTTATCCGTTTCATTGTTTTATCATAGATACTTAATTCCAATACCCAAAGTGAAATTACAAGCGTGCGACAAAATAATCTGGGCACCTGAGTTATACCGATGGTTCGCCACTGGAAAACATCCTATTTATGGATCTTGACTCTAGCCATCTTCTGTTATAATAATTTTGTGATCGACGACAGGGCCTACTTATTTGTGAGGGTTGAAGTTATCTATTGTATTTGTAAAACTGTATAAAGAAAAAATATAAAAAGGAGGCATTTAATATGAATGTTTTCAAAGCACTCAACAGAATAGCGGACCCCAGAGATAGAGTTTTTCTGTTTTAGTTTAATTATTTACAAATTTATTTTTGGCCAGCAGAATAATGGATGAGGATTATAGGATCATACAAAAAAAATTACTATTGTAATTTTCATCCAAAGGAGAAACAAAATATATTCTAGTTTTCTTTTAACATAATTATGTACTTTGATATCCAGCCACCAATATCCAATAGATATGAGTGCTGAAAACATATACCACCGTCTCGTAACATAATTGTTACTTCTGTATTCCGTTCATACAATGACATCTCCCACTCCCCGTCCCACTCCCCTCAAAGCAGAACGCATTGCCTTAAAATGCAGCTCCGTGGGAGTGGAGAGAAAATTAGATGTACGCCACAAAAAAAAACAAACAATGTACGCATCACATTGTTGAAATGAATCTGACCTTCATTTGAGCCCATGTGATCTGTCTTGGTGGTGGTGGGGAGGGAGGGAGGGGGGGGGGGTGTACAACTGTCTTAGTGACAGTTTTCAATTTAAGCTACTCAGCTGCTAAAGCGAATCAACTTTTATCTAATAGGTAAATAGAACAAATAAATTTAAAGTGATGAAACTCCATATGTAGAATGTCGGGACCGAACGATATTCAAAGTGAGCTTTCTGTAAACGGTTGATACTCAGGGTGATATCGAAGCACTTTAGTAATTGGTTACAGAAAAGTAGCTATTGAATGAATTGTTGCTCAAGCATCTATGTAGGGAAGGTTGTAGTAGGAATCTCTGACAGGCGTATGGGAACTTAAGAGTGAAAATATCGGGTTGGCGCCGATCGAATCAGAGTATTTATGTATTTATTTACAAGAAAAAGTACCTCGCTTGTTCTTGCATTCATTAATGTTGGATGCCAATCGGACGTCGTGTTCGGTTCGGTGCTTATGGGAGCTTTCCCTAATTACGATTTTAATGAATATCACACCGAGGAGGCCATTAATCAAAAATGATTGTTTGTGACATCCCTAGTAATAATTGATATCATCAATATTAGTTATAAACAATTATTGTTAATTTTATATTAGTTATAACAATATATTAGAAAGTTATAAAACAGTTATATGAAAAAGAGTAAACTATTAAGCGAATACGTTAATAGCAACATGTGAAAGCCAAAAGACTTTCAATACATAATTTTCAATAAATAAAAACAAAATTAATTGTTCAATTAAATTTTCAAATGAATATCTTAAATTTAAAAAATACACTAAAAAAACTAACACGAAAAATCTCGTACATAACTAAAACTAAATGCCTAATGATAACTCAAAATTACGTTCCTTTAAGTTTTGAAACCCCTCTTTCCATTGATACAAATGGGTATGCCAGTATATCAATTCGTTCGACAAAACCAAATGTGTGTCGTTTCACAATCAAACAGCATTCAGTCAGACACTCGTTTCTCCGCATTCTCTGGCCCGTTCTGTTCAAAGACTTGCCTGAGCGATTATTTCATAACTTTATCTCCCCGTTCGTTCTTACCAAGAGGTAACTATTGTTTTGACTTCTGATATTATTCAACTCCTTGTATTTATATTTTCATATGATTGACATATTTGCCAAAACCTGTAATTCGTTTCTCGCCTCAGCTCGTTACCACACAAATCGTTTATTACAGAAGACAGATAGACCGACAGCACACGCAAGCCAAATAGAAGAATAAACGGACAGGTACTTTAGCTGTTAGCATACCAAGTAGCAAACAAGTATATCCTCCTACTAGCACTCAACATACAGGCACACGTGTATATAGAACAAGTATACCTCCTACTAGCCCTCTACAATCATACAGGCACACGTGTACATAGAACAGCTATACCACTCGTCTAAACAATTGCTAACGCGATGAAAGCTTAGACTATAGGTTAAATGTGAAACTATATCAGCTGTATTATATAAGCATCAGAAAATACAATTATACAATAAATTGCAATGTTAAAAATTAGAAGTCTAATTATAAAATATATAGATATACCACTTGTATTGATTCATTTTAAGTCTAATTATAAAATATATAGAGACACCACTTGTATTGTTTCATTTTAAGTCTAATTATAAAATATATAGAGACACCACTTATATTGTTTCATTTTAAAAGCAAAACACGCCAATAAGAGATGTAAACATATATAAAATTATAAAAATCACCACCAATTACCAGTGGAATATCGAACCTTATGCAACGGGTCATTTTATTTACTTCATGCACCGGGTACATCAGGTTTGTACTGTTTAATTTTCATATTTTGGGTCTGTTACTAAGTTGCTGTCTTTCATCAGGTGAAGTAGGAAGTTAAGGAACTTATTTATTTTATCATTGTATTTTATATGTACGTATATTTACAATCAAAGCTAAAAAATAATAAACTGTGAGAATTAATTTAAAAAAAACATTACATAAATGTTTGTCCTCTGTGCTTACGAACAAGTCTATCTAACGGAAAAGTACAAAAAACTGTCCCGGACAGAACCGGACATGTTATATTTCTAATGATGAAGCATCGGCGTATCCATCACTGAGGTCTAAAGGTCGACCGTAATTTACCGACCTCGAGACCAGAGATGTGTACTAAGAAACATCATACATGATTTGACGCGATATGGTCGGACGTGATGAATTCAACGCCGCTATTATCCATTCCGTTGATCTTTCGATTAGAACTCTCAAGAGAATTAATCCAAGAACTTTGCATGAACTGACGTCTTGTCACGAAGAGGTGTTGAAATAGCCCGTGGTTTAGTTCGCTACGCGTATCGAGCGAGCGAAACGAGGGATTCCTCACTCTATAAGAAATTCTTACGTATGCTGCAGCTCTGTTATTGTTTACAGGTTAGTAGTTTGATTTATCATCATTTTTAAAATATAAAACTGTTTTTTATTATTATTATTATTATTATTATTATTATTATTATTATTATTATTATTATTATTATTATTATTATTAAAATTATTATTATTACAATCTGTGCCTAGCATTGGAAAATACCTCAATATAATCTAGATACCACCGGCATAGGAGGATAATCAATACTAAATGTTAAGTTAGAATGAAATTTTAATTTACTAAAACGCCTAAATCTTACACTTTTCACACAATAAAATGAGAGAAAACATATAGTTTTTCAAATACAAATATATCACATGAAATGTTAAACAAATGCGATTTCTTTTTAAATATACGTTTTCTGCGAAGTTATACTTTAAAAATGATTTCACAATGGCAATGGTCAATGTTAAGGTTCGAAGGTGGAGGTGTGTCTTTACAAACAGTGTTAACCGTTTAGGGGTAAGTTTTCAGCTGCACGCGGTCCTAAACTCAGTGAATAGCCTGGATCTTGTGGTAGCTATAGCTGGGGCGATGATTAATACGCCAGGAAGCGGCGTGACACGACCCCCCTGACACCTCACAGCCGACTAGACTGTTTGCAGAGACTCGCCTGGGGTTGACAAGTAGCGACTGAAGGACGGTGTGACACATTCGACCCGAGGTGGGTGGCTCGTTTGTGCAATGCAAGATTAGAGTCCCGGCTTCCGGCAGAGGACGTTTGTAAACGGTGACTTGTAAGTAGTTGTCGATATACACGAAATTTCGAGTAGGTTAAAAATTTTTATTATTAAAGAAAAATAATTTTAAAATTTTCAAAATAAAATGCCAATTCGTTGTATAAAAAGAGTGGGCCTAGACCTGCTGATTAAAACGGGTAGGTTTTTTTAAATTTGGGGATGTATATTTTTTATTTATTTGAATTACTTTAAAATTTCAAACAAGTACACTCTTTTCCACCCATTTCAACACTTTCTTTTGCTAGTGACTACAAAAAAACATATTTAATAAAAAAAACATGTGTGAGGTCACAGCCCCCAATGCATAACAATATTACCTTCAAAACTCAAACATACTCCCCCGTTGATTGGGATAAAAATACAAAGAAGTATTAATAAAATTGAGTAGGGGAAGGAATTAAATACGAATTGGTCTCTTCTCACGTTGCGACCTAATCGTATGTTGACAACTCGAAAGCCCTCAACCCCGGGGCAGATGCTTTTACGACCCCAGTTTCCTTGGGAGAGGAGGCAGACGATCTCTCAACAAGGCACACCATTCCTGGTTGTAGATTTTGTGGGAAGTGGACCTTTCTGTCGTTGCGGGAGTCCTTTGGTAGTCCCGGGACCACTTTTCCACAACTGCTGGGGGATATTTGGGGAAACTCGTTCCAACGTGTAACGGGTTGTTGTCGACGTTTTTTAAGCAAGTCGGCTCAGGGGGGGCTTATTATGGGCGCCTATGAGAAAATGACCTGGACTTAAAAAACGTTGGATCATTAGGTCGTTTTGAAAAACGGAAAGGGGACGGAATTCTACATGCTTAAATTTTGAAAAAGTGAGTACTAATTCTTCAAACGTCAAGTAGCCGTCCCTACCACACTTTTTCAAATGAAATTTCATGGATTCACTGCAGCTTCCCGAGACCCCAAAGTGGGGTGCACGGGGTGGAAAAAGTCCCACGTAATTGTTCTTTTGCAGCATAGCCTTGATCTGATCGAGAACGTTCGGAAAGGAACGCCTACGAAACCCTTTTGAAGTTTTGGGTTTGAGCCCAAAAAGTTCGTAGCATTGTCACTGTAAATGTGTAGACACTTGCCTCTTCGGGCTGTAAACCTTTCTTAACGCTGCTATAAAGGCTTCAGTCGTTAAAATTACTCACTATTTCCCAAAGTGTACAGTTTTACGCAAAGATAAAAATATTGCAACATAGCTTTTGTTGTAGTTTTGCGCGTACTGATCCAGTCTTTATTGAAAAGGGACCAGCAAATCTACTCCTGGTTCAAAAAAGGGGACGAGATGGTTAAACAGGGGCTTTAGGAAATTGCCCCTCAATTGTTTTGTTTTTGATCCCTTTCAGTTTAAAACAAGGTAAACATTTGTAATGCAATTCTTGATTACTTTTTTTGCTCGGGGGATCCAAATTGCTGGCGAAAGATGATTTAACAATTGCGGACCAGCATGAAGTACTTGAGAGTTCAAATTGATAATAAATTTAGTAAATCATGTTTTGGTGGAAGAATAAGTGGATGCTTGTTATCGTAGGGAAAAATTCTGAATTATTTAACTCCCCCGATTCGCGGGAAAACTTTTCATCGTCAAAAAATGGTGAAGATTTAACAGAAAGTTTTTCTTGAATTGACCGTTGTTTTAAAGTTTTGAATTTCACGAAGGTAAACATTTTTTTTTGCACACTTTTAAATGCAAATTTTGAGAGCAATTGCAGCTCTCAGCAGATACACCCCTTTTTCTTGACATGAATTTTTACAATGAAGTTGAATCGCAAAAAATACGCAACTACGTGTGTCATTTTTCAGATGCGATTTTTGGAAATAACTGGGTTTTGTTACAGTTTTAGTAACAACATGGTGTTGACAATTTACGTTTTTCGGATAGGAATTGTCACGGTTCAATGATGGGACGGATGAGGGCCACGATAGAGTAGGTTGCTGTACCCAGTCGGTCCGTCCACCATATATAAAGTTTTTTAATGTTTTGGGATCATTTCCCTCTGAAATAAGATCTGCTGGATTTGTTTGGAAATTACATGTTTCCAACCTTAAACATTAGTGTATTCTTGATTTTGGATACTCTGTTCGCAAAAAATGTTTCCCACGTTTGAAGACGGGGATAACCTGAAGAACAAGGGGTTGATCCGTCCAAAGAGTATCATCAATCTTAAGGTTCAAAATTGGTAGGGGTTTTTTTTTTACCAGTTGCGCTAGTAAAAATGCGCCACAAAGTTCTAAACGGGGGAGATTACCTTTTTACAGGTGCATCTTGTTTTTTAGCACATAATGAATACTAAATTCATTTTGAACATTGAAAGACCTGAGATAAAACCATCCCTACGCTCGTTCTGATGATCTGAGAAACCATGAATCTGTTGTCTTGATTGGTGCTTTCATAGAACTAATCGTCAATTTCAAAGTTGTTTACAAAAGGGAAATTTTTTGGGAACTTGTTCCATTCCTCAATAACCTTGTGGTAGTCGTCACCAGTCTAGTTTTTTGAAGCCATAATTTGTAGAAATACTTATGTAAAAACCTATTGGGGGTGACGAACCTAAGGATCAAAATCGACGCAATGATTGATGAAATCTCCGTTTTGTAACCTTGTGGCGACACTTTTACGTGCGAATATGAAAAGCTTTGTTTTTTTACGAGAAACTTTTCTGACTTCGGATTCCCACAAAAAAACCAAGTGTTTTAACGCTGTCTGTCGATCAATTGAAGAGGAAATGGGTTTCTCTGTACTTGTAGGTATTCTTAAAATAAAATCTGGCAGTTTGAACACCCTTTTTTGAGGGGGAATCCCCCACTATTTAAAAGCATGGTCATTCATCTTGAAATTTTAAGAGCATCCTGGATTTGCCGCCCCCTGGCAAGTCAAACAACGTAAAAAACTCGTCCCAGCCTTTTGTAGCGCGAGGATAGCTCTAGCTTCTTCTTCGGAATTGTTTAAGCATCGGTTTTCCCAAAAAGGGAGCTGAAGGGGGCCGTAGGTGATGTTGTAAACTCGTAAATTTTACAGATTTTTCAGGCGATGTTCTCCAAAATTTTTTGATACAGTGTCCCCCGGGTCTACGTTGACTTGACGATACTTTTACAATGTACTGTAATGCAAATTTTATGTGTTTAAAACCCTACCCCGATTGACCCCAAGTCTTGTGAATAGTAGGGCCCCCCATCAGGATATATTTTAAAGGGTTTCCGTTCGTAGTTTTGGTAAGCGTCAAAAAAAATCGTGTCTTGGTTGTGGTGCTGGAAGCCTTTAAAACAGCATGAGAGGGAGATAGTATACATTGCAGAATGTACACCTGAAACTGTTGCACTTGTACCTAGGCCTGCTTTTCGTATTCTTCAAAAAACTTGTTGTATTCCAAACGTAGTTCTGGGGTTTTTTGTGCACCGACCTTCCAAATGTTTAAATCTGTAGCTTGCCTGATCGAAAGAGTTCCCCCGTCCATGACGCCCGGAATGGAAACCTTACTAAAATCTCCCTTTATATTTCCCTTTTCACGTTTTTTGAAATGTCGCTACATTTTTTTTTTCGTCGGTTTTTGGCTTTGAGTGGGCTTCCCCAAGTTCCAAACGTTGCAGTTGCCGATCTGACTGTCATCTGTTTTAAGAAGTGTGCGGTAAAAGATCAGTAGAGGGATCGCCACATACTTTTGGAAAAGTCCTGCCCTATCCAAACCAACTCTGTATCCTGTAAATAGGGTAATTATTCTCTAAACTTTACTTTCGTCCGGGCCTTAGAAGCTGAAAAAAGATTCTGCCCCTATCAACAGATCAATCCTTCCTGGCTGAAAAGTTGGGTCAGCTAAATGATGTCAGGATATTCCCCTGTTCAGTTCAATCAACATATCTGGCATTGGCCGGTTATGCGTGCGAACTAAACTGACAAGTTGCATTGAAGTTGCTACTTTAGATTGCGTTCTTCAACCCATATGTTTGTTTCTAGGCTACGTTATTGATACCTCAAATTGAAAGGGGGTTCCATGTTTCTTTAATCCTAATCGTTGTACTAAATTCTTCAGTAAAAAAGTTAGATTGATTTCCACTGTCTAAAAGAGCTCACATTTTAAAGCTTCCCGATTATAGTTATAAAAAAATGTATAAAAAACTAGCGAACCTTTTTATCCGAATTTTCAATATTGCTTTGAAGATGGTGTTTTTCCCAAGGCATTAAAAATATCCAAAATTATCCCAATATTTAAAAAAGGAATAAACTCTTTAAAGTAATTTAGACCATATCCATCCTTCCACTGCCTAAAAAATATTAAAAATTTTGATTTCAATCAAAATATCGCATTTCTTCGATAAAATAATATCATAACAGAGAGACAAAAGGGTTTTGACGAGGCAAATCAAAAAGTGACCAATTAGAAATTTTTCTAAAAACATTTTTTGAAGCAGTCGTCAAACATACCAACATTGGGCATATTTTGTGATCTAACAAAAGCTTTTTGATTGTGTTGATCACAAAATACTGCGGGAAAATTTAGATACTATGGTATACGGGGGAAATCCCTTTGAAACTCAACATCTTACCTGCCGACCGACTACAATGCGTAGTACTGGATCTTAAGAAAACAAATTTAAAAACTTAAATAGAATTTAAAAAGGTTTTTTGGGATTTCCAAAAAGGATCGATCCTTGGGCCCTATTCTTCATTATCTTTATTAACGACCCCCTGACAATATTGATGATCCCGAGTTGTTTGCTGTGATTTACTACTAGGTAAGGGCTGCAAACATTTTTTACTCAAAGAAAAGGGAAAAAAAAGATTACTGAGTCTTCCACTATTTAATAGAGGCCCATTCATCTTAAATTTTGAAGAGCATCCGGGATATTGTCACAGCCACTGAGCAAGTCATCAACGAAAAAAGTTCGTCTGCACTTGGGGAGCGCGAGGATGCTGCTAGCTTCTTCTTCGGCAAGGTTGTAAGCATCGTGTTCCCAAAAAGGGAGCTGAAGCTGTCCCGTAGGTGACTTTTTGTAACCCGAAAAATTTTGACGATTCTTCAGGCGATGTCCCCAGAGAATTCTTTGATATCGGTTTTCCCGGGATCTACGTTGACTTGACGTACATTTAGCAATGTAGCGTAAATGCAATTTGTTTGTGTTCAAAAACCTACCACGATTGACCAAAAGTTTTGTTGAATAGTAGGACCCCCATCAGGATATCATTTAAGGTTTTCCCGTTCGTAGTTTTGGCTGAAGCGTCAAAAACAACTCGTGTTTTGGTTGTGGCTGGAAGCCTTAAAAAAGCATATGAGGGAAAGTATCATTGCAATTACCCTAATCGTCTGCCTTGTACCATAGGGCCAGCTTTTCGTATTCTTCAAGAAATTTGTTGTTTTTCCAAATCGTAGTTCTGGTTTTTTTGTGCAGCCGACCTTCCAAATGTTTAAACTGTAGTTGCCTATCGAATGAGTTACCAAAAGTCTCATGATCTGCCTGGAAGGGAACCCTTTTACTACAAATCTCCCTTTTACTATTCCTTGTCACAGTTTTTTGGGAAAATGCGTCACATTTTGTTTTCGTGGGTTTTTGGCTTTGAGTGGATTTCCTCAATTTCCCCAGAAACGTTGCAGTTGCCGATCTAGATGTCATCTTTTTGCAAGAAGTGTGCGGTAACAGATGCGTAGAGGCTCGCCAATCTTGGGAAAACGTCCTGCATACCCAAAACCTAACTCTGTTCCTTAAATGGATAATTATTCTCTAATCTTGACTTTTCGTCCAGGCCTTGAAGTAAAAAAAGAGTTCTCCCCCTATAAACAGATCATCCTTCCTGGCTGGAAGAATGTTGGGTCACTAAATCGATGTCAGGTATATTCCACGTTCATGTTAAATCAACATCGGGCATTGGGGTTATGCGTTGCGAACTAAACATGAAAAGTTAGCATTAAAGTTTGCCTACTTTGATTGCTTTGGGCATTCACCAATGCTTTGTTTTCTGGGGCTCGTTTTTGATACCTCGAATTGAAATGGGGTTCCTATGTTTTTTTTAATGTTGTACTAAATCTTCAGTACAAAAGTTAGATTGATTTCCCACTTCTAAAAAAAGTCAAGATTAGAGAATATTATCCTTTTACAGGTACAGAGTTGGGTTGGATACGGGCAGGACTTTCCAACAAGTTTGGGCGATGCCTCTATGCATCTGTTACCGCACCTTTTGAAAAAGAGGACAGTCTAGATCGGCAACGCAACTTTCTGGGAACTTGAGGAAGCCCCAAGCCAAAAACCGCGAAGAACAAAAATGTGAGCCTTTTCCCAAAGAAACTGTGACAAAAATATAAGGGAGTTTTTAGTAAGGCTTCCTTTCCCGGGCAGATCAGAGCTTTTTAAAAATCTTTCGATCGGGGAAGTACAGATTTAAACTTTTGGGAAAGGTGGGCTGCCAAAAACCGAATACGATTGGAATCAAAAATTTTTTGAAGAATAGAAAAGCTGGGGCCTATGGTAAAAGTGCAGACAGATTCGGGTGTAATTCTGAAAATGTATATATCCCCCTCATCATTGTTTTTTTAAGGCTTCCAGCCCCACAACCAAGACACGAGTTTTTTTTGACGCTTCAGCCAAAATCAAACGGTAAACCCTTAAATGGAAAATTTCAACGATATTGATAATAAGCAACTAACTAATTACCATTCAACTCCCGGTAATTGACTTTGGAATTGCGGGACCATTTCCCCAAGAAATTGAAAACAGTATAATATTATCAGTACCTATCCCAACCCAAAAATTATACGTGTTGTAAATGAAAAACCTTTAAATAATCTAGTGAAAGTTTAGAAGGAGAAATTGGGAATGTGAAAACATTTCAGAAAAAGCAGATGAAAAATATGATGCATTTTCAAATAAATTCTTTACTTTTTAAATAAAAATTGCCCACTAAAAAAAATACAAAATAAACCATCCTACAAATTGAAAAATTGGAAAACTAAGGGTTTTAAGTCTAAGTCAAAATAAAAGGACCTTTTATAATTAACTCACAGTTCCCAAAAGTGCCTTTCCAAAAAAACATTTTAAAAAAATCATTTTTAAAAAATTTTAAAAAAAGATTTTTAAAAAGCAAAAAGTAACCAAAAAAGAGAAACCATTAAACTTCAACAAAAGTCAAATCAATTTGGAAATAATAAATGAAGAAATAAATCGAGCCAAAAAAGCCTAATGTAATAAAACTTTCTCAAAAATATACTTTAAATTAAAGACCCCAGAGTACCCAAAATTGAATAAATATTTTACGAGTGAAGCATCTTACCGCAAATAATATAATACCAGAAATTTCCAAATAATCCAAAAATAATTTTCCCAAAATTACTTTTCAAAATCAAACAAAAGCCCCAATTAATCCCTATATTTGTATGAACAAACCCCCAAAAAAATAAAGAATTGTACTTAAATTAAAACCAAAACACTCTGCAGGTTTGAGATTTTCGTTATAGTTATAAAAAAAATTTTTTAAAATGAACTAGTGAACCTTTTTCCGACATTTTCATACTTTCTTTGAAGATGGTGTCTTTCCAAGGCTTTTAAAATATCCAAAAAATTATACCAATATTTAAAAAAAGGAAAAATAAACTCATTGCAAATAATTTTAGACCCATATCCATCCTTCCAGCGCCCCCAAAAAATTAGAAAAATTTGATATTCAAACGAATGATCGCATTCTTCGATGAAAAAATACAAAGAGAGACAAAAGGTTTGACGAGGCAAAACAACAAGTGACACAATTTTGTAATTTCTAAAAAAAATGTTGAAGCATCGACTCAAAAATACCAACATTGGGCATATTTTGTGATCTAAAAAAAGGTTTGATTGTGTTGATCACAAAAAATCGGGCAAATTAGGTACTATGGTATACGTGGGGAATGCATTGAAACTCTTAATCTTTCGCCGACCCACTACAATGCGAGTATGACTGATCTTAAGAACAACAAATTACAAACATTAAAACGAATTTAAAAAGGTTATTTGTGGAGTTCCCCAAGGATCGATCCTTGGGGGCCCCTTTTTTCATTATCTTTATTAAAAGACCTACCGAAATATTTTATGATGCGAGTTGTTTCTGATGACTTTACTACTCGTAACGGCTGCGAATACGTTTTACTCAAAGAAAAGGGGGAAAAAAGACTTACTGAGTCTATTGAAAGGTTTACAATGAAAAAACTATTTCTTAAAACTCTAAAAACAACTTTATCCGTTCCATTAATTCAAAAAAGAATCACTAAAATTCATACTTGCCTGGGGGAATTCAAATGACAAATCAGTTTTAAACTCTTGAAAAAACAAACTTTTTAGGTCTAACAAAAGATAAAAACTTAACTGGCATGCTCAATTCAAAACTGATAAAAAACTCAGCTCTGTTTTTGCAATAAAAACATCAAACATATAAGCAATGTATCAACTGCTAGAGTATGCTACTTTTTTTATTTTAATACATTTAAAATATGGGATAGAATTTTGGGGAATGTCAAATACTTGATAAAGTTTTCTTTTACAAAAAAAGACAAATTTGAGCTTATATTCCTTGGCAAATGGACTTGTAAACCCTTCTTTTTGCTCTGAAAATTCTTACAGTTTCCATTCTTTACATTCTTAAATCAGTCTTTTAAACATTAGAAAAACATCCAAATCCTTGCAGTAATGCGAAGTACAACTCACAACACAAAGGGAAAAAAATGATCCCATCTTTGCCAATGTTCTACAAAATTGGGGGGAAAAACTCTGATTATATAAATAAAAAATTTTCTACAACTTGTTCCAAAAAAAAATCAAAGATATCCCCAATATATTAAATTTAAAAATGAGCTGACAAAATTTTTATTCAAAAAAGCTTACTACAGTGTAATGACTTTATCACATCAACTGACCCCCAAAATTTTTCAATCATTTGGTTTTTAAAAATTTCAATATTTAAATTTTGAAATAATGTTCTTATTCATTTCTCTTACCCAAATTTAAATTAAAATGTAATATTGAAAACTTGCACTGTTCATTGGCTTTTGGTAGTTAGCCTATTATTCCCTAAATGAAGAAAATTAAATAAAGATGTTTTTTTTTAGTGTAGTGATTTTGTATTTTAGTATTGTTTTTTGTTATTAGTAAGTACTGTATGTATAGTATTTTACATTACATTGTGTAAATTTCTTAAAGTTTAAAAATTTGGGGTAAAACAAAAATTGATAACGGTAAAAACTGTTAAAACCTTAACTATTGTTATTTTTGTTGCCAAATAATTGAATAAAAAAAAAATTTAAATTAAAATTTTTTTATGGGATATTGCTGTTGAAGTAAACTGTTTTGGATACCCTGAATGCACAGCATGCGTTCTGAACGGGTTGAATTTCCCCTCGTGACCATTATCTGTGTTTCCTAATGGTGCGTTTAAAAATTCTCTAAACCATGTAGAAGAACCCACTTTTTCAAGATGAAAATTTGTGAAAACAAGTATGATTTTTTTTCCCAACTTTGGAAAACCCTTTGAGTGGCTTTACTTGACAACGTGCCCAGTGCAAGACGTTGAACTAAACCTTTGTTTTTTACACAATATTGTTTCTGACTGGCTTGTTCCTGAATCCCATTTGTACAACAATGGATTTTTGCAAATCGACATTAGGGACAGTTTTTTTCTGTAGGGCCTAGAAATGTAGCCTTAACTTTCTATCGCTTTTATTTTAATCTTCCCTTTATTCAGCGTAAAGAATTACGATCGTAATTATGTTACTGAAGGGTTGAACGTTTTCTAGAGCTTGTCTTCTGGTTCAGAAAAACGATGAAACATCAAGTGAGGGAAAGCTTGATCTTGAAGTGAGTTTTCCCCTTCTTTGCGTGTATTTACTATCTAAAAGTTGGTGAATAATGTAAAAATATGCTTCTTCCAAAAATTTTTCAATACTAAGGGCCTTAGAGCATTTAGATTACTAGACACTGTGTTTAAAAATTTTAACAATTCAGTTGCAGATTCTTTTTGTACTGATTTAATATCAAACAATCTTTTAAAATGTTGAGATGCATCGCCTTTTATTTTGATACCGATTTTCCAATAATTTTCCCAAACCACGTGTAGTTATTCTCAGTCAGAGGAAATTTTGAATCAATTTAATGCCCTTTCCTTTAGAACAGATATCGATAGTAGTACTTTTCTATAATGGCCACTCGTTGTTTTCTGAACCATGCTTGAAGCTGTCACTAACGTCAGCCACTTTGTATAAGACCGTCAAAACTAGGCAACTTTATAGACGGGGAGGTTTAACTTATCTTACTAGGCCTGCGGATGCGCCAAAGTATCTTTGAGGCGTCTAGGGCAACTAATGTTGTCTAGGTTCTAACAAGCCTGACATAGTTTCTCTAAGGTCATGAACCAAGTTTCAATGGTGATCCTCTCTCCTTCATGGTCTATGTTTTCATCATGCAACTCTAGATTGGTTTGGACCTCATCAAACCTTGTCCAGGTTTTTCCCGTAAAACTGTTTTAAGTCTAATTTGTATCTTTTTGACATCCTGCGATATGTCGAGACTAACCAAACGTCTGAATTCGTTGAAATGGTAGCTTTATAGGAAGTTCGCAAACGCTTTTTTAGTCGCTTATGGATACTTTTTTGTATTTTTAGTTTGAGTGGATCTCTTACTTTTCAAGTGCTTTTTAACGCATTGTAGGTGATTGTTGCAAGTTTTTCTAGTGCTACTTCTTAATTGTATTGAATACCTAAAAAAACTATTTAAACCCTTTATTTATAGGTTTCTGGTATTTTTTTCAACTTTTTCTTTCAAAAAGCAATACATAACCATTACCTTAATGGGCCAGTGAAATATGAACGTTGTAGCCCCCTGTTTGGTCAGAATCAGCCAAATGTCACGAAAAATTGCACTAAAATCGAAAAAAATCGTAAAGTACGATATTCCCTGAGAAATATTTCTTTGATTGTACCCAAAAACGTAGCAAGTCTAAGTTCAGAGATTCGAAGGTCCCTCAAATTTCATCAAGATCGCATATTCCGTTACCCGGTACGTGCGAACAAACAGCAGAAAAACTAAAAAAAAACAAACACCCGAGCTATTTTTCTTGGGGATCGTAAGCGAAAAAAAAAAAAAAACAGAAAGTCAATTGAAGTCTTCGCTTCGCTCATCCAAAAAACCCCTCTGCTTGCCCAAAAACTTATTTTGTTTTTGTTCCTGTTTAAAGGCTAAGTAACAAATAGTTTGTCTGACCTGTTTTTGCTGGTTGCTGACACTGTCGAAGGGAAAGCAACTCGTGTAAATCTGGGGCGGTTGACCAAGATTAAAACTGGTGGCTTTTTTAAATGTGGACTGTATTTTATTTTTTTTTTGAATTACTTTTTACTTTCCCAAACATCTTTTCATTTTCCCCCTTTTTTCCAAAAAAAAAATCCAATTTTTCCCAACAAAA
>JAMZAV010006409.1:0-37108 GCA_024449915.1 Sweltsa coloradensis
AAATTTTCCGCCCGAAACGCCTTCTTTTTTAAAAAAAAGTTGCCCTTTAAACAGTTTTTTATTGGGGGAAACCTTTTTCGTAAAATTCCCCCGGTGGTTTTAATAAAAAATTTTATTATAAAATTTTTATATTTTTAATTCCCCTTTTTTAATTTTTTTAAAATAAAGTTTTTTTTGGGGGGGGGGGGGGAATTTTCCCAAAAAATTTTTAATTAAATTTAGGTGAACCCCCTCAAAACCCCCCCCAAGTCTTCCCCGGGGAAAGGGAAAGGCCATACCACATTTTTAAATATTCCTGTTTTCTTGTACCCAAAATTTTTCCGTTTCCCCTTCCTAATTTTCCAATTTTTTTAATTTGAAAAAATTTTAATTTAAATTTACCTTTTTTTTTTAAAATTATTATTTTTTTTGGCCTAAATTTTTTAAAGGAGGGAATTAAAAAAGGGGGGGGGAATTAATCCCCTCCCCCCCCTTTTAAATTAAGATACCCTTTTATTTTTGTTTCAAATTTTAAAAATTTTTTAAACTTCAATCCTATCTTTTTCCCCGGGGGTTATTTATATTTTTAAAACTTTAAAATTATTTTTGCCTTTTAAATCCAAATTATTATTTATTAAATTTAACCCTTTTTTTGGTATATTTTTAAAGCCCAATTAATTTAATTTTTCCTGTATTTTAATTTTAAAGGGTTTATTAAACCCCTTCCTTCTCTTAACCCCCCAACGTTTAAAGTGAATGCACTTTTTCCTTCATTGGTAATTTGCAAAAAAAACACCAAATTTATTATGAACCTATTTCCCCCCCCCCCCCCCCTTGGATAGGGGGGAAAAAAAAAAATTTGGCGAGGAAAAGAGGGGGGGGGGGGCCCCAAAATCGGTCGAAGGGGGGGGGGATTAAAAAACCACCTTACCTTAAACCCCTGGGGAACAAAAACCTTGGAAAAACCCCCAAAGTTTTTTTCCCATTCAAAATTTGTAAAACTATTTTTTTCCCTTCCCAATTTTTATCAAATCAAATTTCCCTTTAAAAATTTAAAAAAACTAAATTTTTAACACCCCAAAATTAAATTCCCAAAATGGTTTTTTTCCCCACTTTTATATTTTAAATCTTTTTCCCTTAAAAGGTTAAAAAAAAATAACTTTAAAAAGGGGGTTTCCTTACCCCTTGGCCCCCCGGGGGGGGGTTTGGGGTGGGAATTTGCTTTGTTAAAAACGGGGGGGGGGGGGGGGAAAAAACCCCTTTGGGGTTGGGGGGGTTTTTGGGGAAAAGGGGTTGGGGTGGGCCTTTTTTTCCAGCTTGGGGCCCCAATTTCCCGGGGGGGCCCAGGGCCAAAAAGGTTTCCTGGTATTTTAATCTTTTAGTGGGGGAAAGGGGCATTTTTTTAGGTTTCCCTTTGGCCAAAAAATTTTAAAAAAGGCCTATTTATCGGGTTATCAATTCGATTCTTTATTGTCCATAATAAACAATTTTGAGGGTGAGAGTCTTGTTTTGTTTTTGGCTGGGGAAACCGGCCATATCTAAAAAAAGGGAGGCCCGCCCCCTTTTCGAATTTAAAACTAGGTAATTTTTCGTAAAGTTTTTTGGCCCCGGCCTTCTAAAATTTAAAAAAGGGGGGTACCATTCGAAAGGGTAAAATGAATAAATTTTTAAAAAATCAATTAACAAATTTTTTTTCACAAAAAATTCCCATATTTTGGGTTTAAATTTTAAACCAAAAACCCCTTAAAACTGTTTTACTTTACAACCTTTCTCGTTTTGGAAACCGATTTTTTTACTGGGAAAAAAAGGTTTTACTTTTTCTTAAAGTTCCCAATTTTTTTTGGAAAGATTATTTCTATGGGGTTTTATAATGAAAATCCAGGGCCTTTAAATTTTTTCTGACAATTATTAAAGCCTGAGTTTTGTAATTGAAGCGATGGCAATGTTTTAGATGAATATATGTCCTACTGTGTGATTTTTTATTTTTCAAATACATTTTTTTTTCGGGGCCCACTTGGTGAAACAATTAGATTTTTTGGAATAAAAATCGATTCTTTATAAACCAAAATTTTAAAAAAAATTTTTTGAATGGGAAAATTTTTCGTTTTTTTTACTGAGCCCTTCCCCGGGGGCCCCAAAAAAAAAAAGATGGCCCCGTCTTTTTAAAACTTTTTAACTAAAAATTTTTAAAAAAAGGATTTCGCCGTTTTTTAATTCTAAAGGTTTACCATTGAAAAGGTAATAAAAAACCCTCACTTTGGATATATCAACAATTTTTCCAGAAATTTTAAAATTTTTTTAAAGGGTTATGTTTTTTTTTTGAGATTTTTGTTTTTTTTTAAAACGTTTTTTTTTTTTTCGGGACCCCACAAAGGGGGAAAAAAACATGTATGGGGGGAAATCAATCGATTCTTTTTAAACCCCTATTTAAATTTTTTGATGGGAAAAATTTTTGATTTTTTTACTGGGGCCCCTTCCCCCCAGGGCCCAAAAAAACAAGATGGCCGCCCCAATGAACTTTTGCTCGCATTTCTTTAAAAAAGAAATATTTTCCGTTTTTTTTAATTTAGGGTAAAACCGGGTTAAAAAGGAAATTTTAAAAGAAAATAAAAAAAATATATTTATCATTTTGTTAAAAAACATTAATATTTTACTGGGGTTTTTAGGGTTACCAAAAAACTTAGATTATTTACCACACTCGTCATGGGGGTTAATGGAAACTTATGCGCAAAATATTTTTCTTTACAAAAAAGGTTTTTTTAATATTTTTTGGCTTGTTTTTATCCGTAGCATATCTCTTTATGTTTTAATGAGTCCTTACTTTTTTTTTTCCGACAAATTTTATCCCGGGGGGACAAAGTATTTGAAGCGACGGGATGTGTAAATGGGAAAAATAAGGAATCGATATTTTGGGTCTTGATGTTTTAAAAAACATTTTTGTGAAGGGGACAATAATTGAAAGGGAAAAAATTTTAAAAGTTCTGGGATCCAATCGATTCGTTATGAAAACTTTTTTAAAAAAAAATTTTTATTAGGGTTTAACCCCGCCGCAAAAAAAAAAACAAAAATGGCCCCCCCGAAAAAAAAAATTTTGAAAGCTTTTTCCCTTTTTTCTAAGAAAAATTGGGCAGATTTTTTTTCTTTTCAAAAGTTCGGTTTTTGGGAAAAGGGAAATAAAGGAGCAAAAAAAGTTTAAAAAAAAATTTTGCCCCCTTTTTTACGAAACTTTTTTATATTTACTGAGGGGTTATCTTGTTAACTACACCCCGAATGTTACAGTTTTGGAACAAAAAAATAACATATATTAAGTATAATTTTTTTGTTTTTTCCCAGTTTTTAAAAAGGGGGACTTTTGACGCTGTTTTTTTTTGGTACCAAAAAAAACAGAAATTAATAAAAATTCTTACCCCCCGGGGATCGAAAACCCGGGGGCCAGATGGGGGAAAGAGTATGACAGTTTGGGCAAAAACATTTTCGGGCCACGAAAATCTTAAAAAAACCAAAAAAAAAAATTTTATATTTTTAAGGGGAAAAATTTAAAAAATACCCCCCCACGGTGGGTTTTTAATTTTTTTGGAAACCCCCCTTAACTTACCCCCCAATGTCATGCTCTTTAAAACCCCTTCCCGGGTTGAATTCCCCCCTGGAAGAACTTTTTTTTTAAAATTTTTGTCTAAAGGTACCCCCAAAAAACCCGCGTCAAAGTCGCTTTCTATAAAAAACTTTAAAGGGTAAAAAAAAATATATAAAATATATATGTTTTATTTGTTCCCTAACCGGGAAAAACCCAGGTGGTTTAACAAGGGTAAAACCCCCCTAAATATAAAAATTTTTTTCGTAAAAAAAAATTTCAAATTTTTAATTTAAATTTTTTGGGGGTCCTTTAATTAAACCCTTTTCCCCCGTTTCCTTTGAAAAGACTCTGCCAATTATCCCTTTGAAAATATGTAAGCCCTTTTTTAAAGTTTTTTTTCCCCCGGCCCCCGGGCCAAACTTGGTTTTTTTTTTTCGACGGGTAACCCCCCAACAAAAATTTTGTTAAAAGAAAAAGTTTCAAAACGAATCATTTTAACCAGGATACATAATCCTTTCATCATTATTGTGCCCCCTACGAAATGTGTTTTTTTAAAAAATCAAGATCAAAATTTCTCGTTCCTATATTGTTCATTTACACCTGGGCCCGTCGCTTCAAATACATTAACTCGGGATATATTTTGTTTTTGGAAAAATAAAAAGTAAGGACTCATTAAATACTAAAAAGATATGCTTAAAGGAAATTAAAAAAAAGCCCCAAAAATAAATTTAAAAACCGTTTTTGTCATGTAAATATATGCGCCATAAATTCCTTAAACCCATTTACGAGTGTGGTAAAAAATCTAAGGGGTTTTTTTAACCCTTTAAACCCAGGAAATAAAAGGTTTTGGGTTTTAAAAAAGGGGAAAAACATAGGGATTTCTTTTTAATTTACCTTTTTCAAACCCCGGTAAAACGTAAAAAAAAAACGGATTTACACTTTTAATGATAGGGGGGAGTCAAAAGGGGCATTGGCCCCCCCATCTTGTTTTTTTTGGGCCATGGGGGGGGCCCCCCAGTAAAAAAAAAAAAAATTTTTTTTTTCCCCTAAAAATTGGGAAAAACACGGTTCAAAAAGAATCGATTGATACCCCCTACAAAATTTTTTCACCCATTTTTTTTTTTTTTTCTCTGAAAAAAAATTTTTTAAAAATACAAAAAACTCAAAAAAACCCAAAACCCTTTAAAAAAATTAAACCCTTTTTGGAAAAAATTTTTGATTTTATCATGTGTAGCTCTTTTTTTTTACCTTTTTTAATGGGGGTTTAGAATTGGGAAAAAGGCGAAATACTTTAAAAATTTTTAGTTAAAATGTTCAAAGCCCCGGCCATCTTGTTTTTGCCCCGGGAAGGGCTCAAAAAATCGAAATTTTCCCATTTAAAAATTTTTTAAGTTGGTTCATAACGAATCGATTTATACCAAAATATCCCCCTTTTTTTCACCAATAGGGAACCAAGGGGCGTTGTTCCCCGGGTTTCTTCCCCCCCCGGGCAGCGGGGGTATGGGGATTAACCCGTGCTAAATGTTTCGTTAGCGATTGCGCAAAAACCCGACCACGGACCGGAATTATAATTTATACTGTAAGAAACTATAATCTTCCTCTTTGCGTGGATATACATAACTCTGCTCTATCACAAATATTAATGACATTTGTTTTGAGTTGAAGTGAACTCTACATTTACACTGTTGCCAAACCTTCCAAACTGCTCATGAAAAGCACGTAAAAACATTTTGTCCGTGGCATCAGCATAACATTGGTATCCGACTGCTTTGTGGCTACTGTGATGTCACTGGGTTGTACTAGATTAAACATTACTAATAAAATATCCTTTAATGTGCCAACAAAATCTTGAATGCGAAGTACATTTAGCAACCATGGACGGGCGGTGGTATGCGAGGATGCCACAGCTGCACACAACGAGGCTGCGTCTCGCTTAGGTTGCCGCTCAGTCAGAGTACATTTGCGACAGCGCGGAAACAGGGGTCCATTTAACTCATAATAGTTTGAATTTAGGAAGCGTCATCGAGCAAAGTAGAAATGCCATCATCTTCTTTACAAAATTATGCATCTTGTGATGTTATTGGTTTAGATTTCTTTTGCGCGAGTCAAAGATACGGTGAGTTACATTTTCGTACCATGCTAATTCTTATGGGCGCTGAGGGCCAGAGAGAACCAATTCCTTCCCCCCTTCAAAACTTGGTTCCCTATTGTGCCTTGACAAAATGTATTTGAACATAAAGATCACACAGTAGTAGCATATATTCATCTACACATGCCATCGCTTCAATTACATAAACTCAGGCTATAATTGTCAGAAAATTAAATGCATGGATTCATTATAAACACATAGAAATAATCTACCAAAAATGCAACTTAAGAAAATGTAAAACCTTTTTACCTAGTAAATATCGTTCCATAACGAGAAAGTGTAAAGTAAACAGTTAGAGTTTTTGTAACATAACCTCAAACATATGGGATTTTCGTGAAAATTCGTTACACTAATTTAAATTTCTATCATTTACCTTTCGAATGGTACCTTTGAAATTGAAATCGGTCAAATACTTACGAAGATACGCTAGTTTAGTTTAGCGGCGGCCATCTTGTTTTAGATATGGCCGGTCTCAGCCAAAAAATCAAGACTCTCACCATCGAAATTGTTTATCTATGGATCAATACGAATCGATTGATACCAGATACATAGCTCTTTCACCTTAGCTGCCACGGAAGCATGTTTTCATACCCTATGCTCCCCCACTATTAGGCAGACTTGGCTAACCTTCCCCCACCACCGCGCGCTCACGGCTCGCTTGCGATGCCACTATACACGTTTATAGGCGGGCAACGTTCACAGTGCGCTGTAGCAGGGTGGTAACGGGTGGGATTGTGAAAGAAGGGTTTGCTGGTTCAAACCTCCGACGATGTGTTTTTTTTTTGTTTTTTTTTTAAGTCCATTATCTGTGCCATTGTATTTTAAATAGAAACGTTAAAGGTTTTGAAGGTATTTTTGTTTATTTTTTAATAATAATTAATTAAACTCCTTTCCGGGTAAAATTACTTTATATTTTAAATAGAAACGTTAAAGGTTTTAAAGTTTTTTTTGTTTTATTTCCTCACGTCCGCTTTAAATGAATATTATTTACCTAATATTATAATGTCCCGCTTTTAAAATTAATTAGGGTTAACTATTTCTTTGAACTGCGCGGCAGACATTATGTGATGCGCGCGCATCCTGAGACGTGGGTTAGCATGGTGCGCGCGCCACGCCAGACAGAGAGGGAAAAGGTTAGCCAAGTCGGAACGATGTCATATTACAAGGTCTACTACATCTCCGCCACCTGGCGGAGGCTCGTCTAACTCGCTCGTGTGGCCACGAAGTTTAGGTCGTCGCAACCCGTTCCACTAGGCCTAAGCAATCCACCGCTGTTGGGCATCTTCATGGAAGTGTGTACGAAAGTTAGGTTATGTATATGTTTATGTTTATTTATAGGGCTAATTACAAACCCATGTTATATTGTTATAAATATAAACCTAGAGAGTTAGACGATCCTCCGCTAGGCGGAGATCCAGCAGACCTTGGACATGGCGAGATGCTAGGTCCTCTAGATCTCCGCCACCTGGCGGAGGCTCGTCTAACTCGCTCGTGTGGCCACGAAGTTTAGGTCGTCGCAACCCGTTCCACTAGGCCTAAGCAATCCACCGCTGTTGGGCATCTTCATGGAAGTGTGTACGAAAGTTAGGTTATTGAGCGAGCGAAGCGAGCGTCTCCACTTGACTCTTATGGCTCGAATGTCTGTTTTTTTTTTTTTTTTTTTTTTCTGTTACTGCTTCGATACAGGTCGCACCGTTTCTCTGATCGACCTGAAATTTTGCACACATGTACATACCACCTAGGCGGGTTGCTGTATAGTTTTTGAACAAAATCCGATCGTTGGATATAAAATATAAAAAATAAAATAAAAAAATAAAAATGTTCCGATCGTTATGAAATTTTGCAGGGTCAATAAGTACAACATTTTCTCCTATTTTCCAAATTTCAGCTAAATCGGTCAAGAACTTTAAAGACTTATTGGTAATCATAATTCGAAAAATGATTGAACGAGTGAGCGTAGCGAACGTAGTGATTTCCATTCGACTTAAACGGCCCTTATTGTTTTTCTGCGTGCGTGCGTGTGTGTGTGTGTGTGTGTACGTTAAAATCAGCCGAATCGCTGAACAGATTGCGCTGAAATTTTAAACGGACATCCGGTACGAGTTTATTGAGAACTGCTAACAAAATCAGCAAGATTCATTGCGATTTAAACATACAAGAAATAATAAACTGAAAAATAGACTTCCAATGTTATGAAATTATTTTAACGACAATGTTTTAGATTTTGAAAAGATATTTTTTGTTTTTTATTTACCTGGCAGTGAAATGCCGTGTCCATTCAAGGTCTGTCGAATGTTTTAAGTCAAAGTACCCCCCAAATTCCGCTCGTAGATGGAGTAAACCTTGCAATGTTTTCACGTATTTCGTACTGGCTATGTTTACCATAGTAGGCCCTATTGCCACAGATGATGGACTTCACTGCGTTATATGCATTTCAAACATGTTTAATAATTTTTTAAATACAATCTCGAAATTACAAAATCTTTCCCGACCAGGGGATTGAACCCACGTCTCCCATATTTCGGCTATAAGGGCGCTTTAGCCAACTAGACCAGGGAAACGCCAAAGTCGTAGTTAGACGAGTGAGAGAGTCATGTGGTGAGTACCCGGGAACATATGCATTTAAGTTTGATAATTATATTCGTATAATAATAGTTTTTTAAAGTTTAGTTGGCATACGGGGACGGGCGCGTCAACTGTAAGGTCATAATGCGCCTCTCTAGCCTATGATAGGCTAGGTAGGCCTAAGGTAGGGGGAAGAAAAGTAATGTAATCGGGTACAATGTTTTAGATTTTGAAAATATATTTTTTGTTTATTATTCGCCTGGCCGTGAAATGCCGTGCCCATGCAAGGTCTGTCGAATGTTGCACGTCAAGGTACCCACAAAATTCGCTCGTAGATTGAGTAAACCTTGCAATATTTTCACGTATTTCGTACTGGCTATGTTTACCATAGTAGGCCCTATTGCCACAGATGATGGACAACACTGCGTTATATTATGCATTTCAAATCATGTTCAATTATTTTTGAAATACAATCTAGAAATTACAAAATCTTTCCCGACCAGGAATTGAACTCACTTCTTTCACATTTCGGCTACAAGGGCGCCTTAGCCAACTAGACTATAGGGAAACGCCAAAGTCGTAGTGAGACGAGTGAGCGAGTCATGTGGTGAGTACCCGGGAACATTTGCATTTAAGTTTGATAATTATATTCGTATAAATAATAGTTTTTAAAGTTTAGTTGGTATACGGGGACGGGCGCGTCAACTGTAAGGTCATAATGCGCCTCTCTAGCCTATGATAGGCTAGGTAGGCCCAAGGTAGGGGGAAGAAAAGTAATGTAATCGGGTACTTAACACATGGCTCACTCACTCGTTTAACAACGACTTTGGCGTTTCCCTAGTGTTAAAAATGAAGGAGGCAGTGAAGATACAAAGATACACTTTAGAAGGCATGACGTGAATTAGTACTAGGAAAACGCTCAGTTGGACGCGTTGTTGAGCGAGCACCGGTAAGTGCAACACGACCCGAGTACGACATTCCCATAATGTTACATACCAATAAGTCTTTTAGGTCTTGACCGATTTAGCTGAAAATTTGTAAAATAGGAGAGAATGGATAAAATCCACCGCCATCTAGAGGACCTTGACATCATTTCTTTGGGAAAACTATTTTACTCTTGATTTCTTCTAGGTGGCAGTACATAGTGACCAGAATTCTTGTACGACTTTTCGTTGCCATGGTAACGTTACTTTTGTTAAAATGTAATTTATTTCTATCTACACTACTTATCGGATCAAAATAAAAATAACATATTCGTGATCGGACGGACATTCTAAATGATTTGGCCACCTCAGATTTTGTCGCCGTTTAGTTTGAAAAAAAAACTTTCGATTAACTTTAATGTAACTTTTTAACTTTTTGAACGATTTTGCCACAAAACTATACAGCAACCCGCCTAGGTGGTATGTACATGTGTGCAAAATTTCAGGTCGATCAGAGAAACGGTGCGACCTGTATCGAAGCAGTAACAGAAAAAAAAAAAAAAAAAAAAAAAAACACATTGGAGCCATAAGAGTCAAGTGGAGACGCTCGCTTCGCTCGCTCAACAATGCAAAGATGTTGGAATTGTATATAGTGTACAATGTCAATATCCAGTTAGGCCTACACTGTGTGGTGGGACTTATGGGAATGTCGTACTCGGGTCATGTTGCACGTACCGGTGCTCGCTCAACAACGCGTCCAACTGAGCGTTTTCCTAGTGTATATGTTAATGTTTATTTATAGGGCTAATTACAAACCCATGTTATATTGTTATAAATTATAATAATTTTCATTACCATATTACAACAAAATGATTACGTAATACGAGCCCATTTACTTGTTTCATCCATTGAAATAAATGTTGGTTCTCAGCTACCGCCATTTTGAAAATATAAATCACTGATTTAGAAGCTAACCGACCCACCAAGGAACGGTTAATAAATTGGAGATTTTAATCACTGATTTAGCTAAATTGGTGATTGAAAAACACATCTGCCTGCTTAAACACTGGTTAACACTAACCAGACCTTTATTTGTTTGTAAACGGTGACTTTGGAGCCGTCCTAGAAAAATCAAAACGCGTTATTACTCAGGCGTAGTAATTTGTACAAGCTTGAAATCAAACATGCTCTTAACCGTTATAAATATCTAGTACTTATGCTAGTGCGTTGGTCTTGTTGTTAGCGTATCTGCTTCCAATGCAGAAGGGCCAGGGTTCGATTCCCGCTAAAGTCAGAAGTTTTTTAACTTCTGATTTGGACTAAGTCTATCAGTTCTTGTCTTAGGAGTTTGTAAACGGTGACTTTGGAGCCGTCCTAGCAACGAAGCACATAATAAATTTCAGGGTTGTTCTGAATCGGCCTTGTTGATTCTGGCGTTGATCCGCGGGTGTTCGCACTGTCCATACCACTGATTGATATATTTCCTACTAGGAAAACGCTCAGTTGGACGCGTTGTTGAGCGAGCACCGGTACGTGCAACATGACCCGAGTACGACATTCCCATAAGGCCCACCACACAGTGTAGGCCTAACTGGATATTGACATTGTACACTCTATATTATTCCAACATCTTTGCATTGTACTCATTCACGTCATGCCTTCTAAAGTGTGTCTTTGTATCTTCACTGCCTCCTTCATTTTTTAACATCATTTTTCGAATTATGATTACCAATAAGTCTTTAAGGTCTTGACCGATTTAGCTGAAAATTTAGAAAATAGGAGAGAATGTTGTACTTATTGACCCTGAAAAATTTCATAACGATCGGAACATTTTTATTTTTTTATTTTTTATTTATTTTTTATTTTTTATAACCAACGATCGGATTTTGTTCAAAAACTATACAGCAACCCGCCTAGGTGGTATGTACATGTGTGCAAAATTTCAGGTCGATCAGAGAAACGGTGCGACCTGTATCGAAGCAGTAACAGAAAAAAAAAAAAAAAAAAAAACAGACATTCGAGCCATAAGAGTCAAGTGGAGACGCTCGCTACGCTCGCTCAATTAAAAATATCGATCTTTGGTTGGTTATCGCTCACTCGTCGATTGCGTCGGGGCCTGCAGGGTTGGCTTGGTCGCTTTGATTTAAAGTCCCCCACTGAAAATCAGTTATATAACTGAGTGGGTAGACTCTAAATAAAATTTATTTATTTATTTATTTAGAGGGGTATCTTTGGGGGGACCGTGGGCCCAAAAATGTAAAAAAACAACTTTGAACTTAACAAATTTAATCATTCAAAGTCCATCATTCACACCTTGATAGCGAACGAACAACAAAAAGATGTAATATCCAACCAAATACAAAAATTTGTAAAAAAAAAAAAAACGGCAGCCAAGCTCTCCTTCAAAAGTCTTCGGCTGTGAAGGAGAGCTTGGCTGCCGTTTTTTTTTTTTTACAAATTTTTGTATTTGGTTGGATAGAGATCCTACGCCTCTGGTCGCGACTACCGCGCCGTACAGCCGAAAATACGCAATAGGCGGCCTGGCAGTTCTACCGTGAACTAGGCGTACGCTACATACGCGTGCACAATTTGTTTGCAAATTTTAAGTCGTACATTTGCAGGATGTCCCTCTTCCACAAAGCGGAGTTAACCAAAATTGGAGTTAATTGGATGAGCGAAGCGAAGACTTCAATTTCACCGACCCCCCCAAAAAATTAGCTCGGTGTTTTTTTGTTTGTTTTTCTGTTTGTTTGTTCGCACTCTACCGCGGGCAAACGGTATATGCGATTTTGATGAAAATTGGAGGGGACCTTCGAAATCTCTGAACTTAGATCTTCCATGTTTTTGGGTATAATCGAATAAATATTTCTCATGAATATCGTACTTTTACTAAACTTTGCTTTTTACGATTTTTTTAAAAAATTTAATGCGATATTTTCGTGTTTTTTGGGCCGATTCTGACCAAACAAGTGGGGTCACAACGTTCATATTTCACAAATACATTTAAGGTAATGGTGATGTATTGCCTTTTGGAAGAAAAAGTTTAAAAAGTTAGCCAGAATCCATAGAAATAAAGGTTTTGATATGAGTTTTTTTTAGTTATAATAATTAACAAGTAACTATATAGAAACTTGACAACAATCACCTATAATGCGTTCAAAAAGCAAATCTTCGGACCTCCAGATATTTTACATTCTATTAATTGGTATTACCATAGTAATTACTACTACTTTATAACAATTATCCGTATTTAACAAAAATGATTTTGCAATGGTACTTAAAAAAGTAAAGAGATCCCACGCATACTAAAAACTTACAAAAAAGCTCATCCATCAACGCGACTAGAAAAAGCGTTCATGAAGCTGCTTAGTTTTAGTAGTAACCCGAACTTAGCTCCCAATCCCTCAAGGGAGTTACGCGTTTTCTGAGGTATTAACTAAAAGATAAGTCAGAAAACGCGTAACTTCCTGTTGTGGACACCGAAATGGGAGTTATAAGTACGGCTTACTTTTTATTGTAACAGTTTTTTACTACGTATAGTCAATCAGTTTTTTGACTGAATCAAATAAATGCATATTATTAATTAATTAACTCCGCTTCATGAATCCGGCTCCGTATATTGTTGAAACATTATCACCTTCACCAACAAGAGAACAAACATGCATAGTTGCATACGGCATTTTATCATAGTTCATCATAGACTATGCGGCGAGGTGCTGACTTCGTCAATCAGTTGGGTGTACAGAATTGCCCCAGTTTCTTATATTGAGGCAACGCTGGTTAAAAAGAGTAGTGCAATATTCAGTGTGCTCAGTTTAATTCAGAGAAGAAAGCCATAGGAAATACTTTAAAAATATCAAATTTTGCAATTGTTGATAGGGAATCTTAATCACAATGTTATAGAACACATGACCGGCAGTGTTGGCTCGAGCGGCCCTCGTGACCGCCAATCTGACTGAAGGAGTGTTCCGAGGTTTTCCTCAGTGATCGTTATTGCGAATGCACCCCTCGGACATCCCTTCAGAATAATTTCCCTGACTCCATTTTACATATAGTTAGACACAGTACTGAAGAGGCTGGGCAGGTTTCCGACAAAAATATTATTATTTTACTACACAAATGTAGGCAGTTGCGTAGCTACGGTTGGGTGGGGGTACAATTTTTATTTGATATGAGGTATTTGGATGAGCGAAGCGAAGATTTCATTTCACTTCACTAGAGAAACAAATCCGGAATGTTTTTCTTTTTTTCTTTTTTTCTTTTTTCCTGTTTGTATTTTTGTGTGTCTGTTAACACGATTCCGGCTAAACCGATACTCCAATTGCTATGAAATTTTCTGGAGACCTTTGAAATCTCTGAACTAAGAACTGCCACGGTTTTGAGCGTAAACGAAAAATTATTTCTCATGAAAATCGCAATTTTACGATTTTTTTCGATTTAAAAAAAAATCCTTCGACTTATAACACCTACATGCTTTATCCTATTGTTATGATTTTTTTACAGTACCTTTATTTTATTAATTCATATATTAGTGTGAAATTTGAGCACAATAGAAAAATAATTCCTTATGAAAAACACAATTTTACGATTTTTTCGATTTTTTAAATCATTCTTCGACTTATAATATCTTCATTCTTTATCCGATTGTAATGATTTTTTCACAGAACCTTAATTTTATTAAATTATATATTCGTGTAAAATTTGTGTGCAATTGAATAATTATTTCTTATAAAAATTTCAATATTACGATTTTTTCCTTTTTTAAAATTACGATTAATTAAAAAAAAATGTAATTTTTTATTTAATTTAATTTAGTTTTAAAAAAATCTTCAACTTATTAATGATTTTTTCACAGAACAATAGAAAATCCGCATAACACATGGCAGCTCAATGCACCAATTACGCTCATCTAACAACGCGGCGGGACTTCAGCATTTTCCTAGTTACTGATATATTATATAGATTGTGAGATTTTTTATTTTGCAATTTTTCATACATCTTTTAATAACGTTTTTGTAAAAAACAAAAAAAAACTTCAAATACTATCTCACTCTAAGAATCGAAAAAGAAATCCAGAGCTGTTCGCCCCGGAGCTGCATTAGCTGGGGGACCTCCCCTAACTCTGGCCCCCCCCGACCCTATTGGGGAACAAAACAAGACGACATGCGCTCTGGTGGTTTAGGCTGGAACTATTTTCGTGAGGATTTTGAAACGACACGACTGCCATCTATGTTTAACTTTGTTGCCCAATATTGTACGCAATCACGTAGACCTATACTTTGCCCGGCCTAAAAAGAGCGCATATCCATAATTTATTTTTGGATGACACCACTGACTTTACCCACATACCCCTTTCACTAGTCGTGAACTCCCCCCCCCCCACCCCTCTCCCACAAGAAAAACAAGGACTAGTTACGTCACTGTCTGTATGCCTTGTCGCGTGTCACATAGCACTTTAGCACTACCTCCAAAAATTACTTTTTTACCACATTATCTATAGAGCATATGATAGGCCTACACTAAAATTACAGTTTAAAAACTATAGAGCGCTCCATCTTCTCATGTCCACTCTGGCGGCGAACGCTGGAAACGCGCTAGTGAGGATAGAATCTACACAATTGCTATCCTCGCGCGTAAGAAATTAACTAATTGAGATAAGTATTGTGATGTTCTATCGCGCACACAACAAACAGCACCTACATGGAATCTAGTCTTCAACATCATATTTTAACAGAAACATAATTCATTCCGTGAAAATATGCATTGGAGACACTGAAAACGTAATCAAACGCCGACTGGTAAACCAACAAAACCTACTGTTATTTTGTTAGTTACACATTTCGTACGTTGAATATTACCTGTCCACAATCCACCTACCCACTTGCCATTAGAGTGTATATTTGCTGAAGCCACTTATTGGAAGATAAGTGACTCAACACATGCACTGATTCGTTATTTCGTGTAAAGAATCTACAAGAAATTACGGAAACAAAACACATTCCCTCTCACTTAGGTATATTCTGTGAGATCTTAATAAAGAGTGGTCTTCATATTAATATTTTAAATTCATACCTAGTTGATAAGACTAATTCATTTTTGGCTTAAAACAATCAGTAGCCCTAGATTATAGGCCCTATCACAATAAATGGGCTAAGTCCAGATTTACAAAACCCAACCTTGGCCGGGGATCGAACCCATGCCTCCCAAATGACCACCGAGACCGCGATAGTGTATTTGTTGCTGAATTATTGGCGCATTTTGATATTATAATAATATAATGAATATCAAATTATTAAGTTATTAAATCACCACTCCCAGTTATATAGTCCGCGCCCGGCCAGAGGGAGACCAATGGGTTCAATTCCTGTTTTTGTTTAAAGTATTTATATTGGGATTTTCGTAATCACAAACAATCAAATCCCCTCAAGAGTGGGTGAATAAGGTTTAAAAAATTTAAATATTGCATTTTAATACCTGGGCTACCATGATTCCGAGAAAATTAAGCACAAGACCATGTTGACTTGTTATTCCCAATGTTCTTTTATATTGGTTTTTTGTCCATTATTTTTTTATTTTGCATTCTAATAATTTAGGAACGCATAATGTTTATTGTTTACTGCTTTATTGTCTTCACTCTTCACAAAGCTTGAGTGGCTTTATTGTTGTTGCTTGAATTGAAACGCTGTGTGCTATTCTAGTATTGCATTACATTCCATATTAGGCCTATTATAGATTATAGAACATAACTAAATATTTTGCTTTGATATTAATAAATGTAGTCATTATATTGATATTATTTCAAAGTATGTTGGACTCTGTAACGTTGTACTCTGGAATAATACTACGGCAACAAAAATAAGTGGTTTATATCAATGTCTACGTTCACAGACGCCCGACAGACTATATCCGTAGGCCTAGGTATATTAATTATAAATGCTGATATAAATCTATATAAATACTAGAAATTCTTATAAATAAATAAATACTAGAATTTTGAATTCATAATGAGCCACATGATACCTATTCTATTCCCCCAAAACCTTATATATTTACACTGTGCTTGTGTAGGATCATATGGGTGTTTACAAAGGTATCCTAACTCGGCGGCCGGCCATGACGGTGCTACGCCCCCGCGACACTAGCGCATTCTCTAGGTGATTTGAGTCCTCTTAACTGTGATTTAACATGATTTTTTTTAAAAAATTTGATCCCGAAATTTTCGAAAATGCGAATTTGGGCAATTTTTTAGTTCAGCTCTAACCTGCTTATTTCATGTTCCCCATAGATAATAGAGATAGTACCAATCTAAAATTACATTTAACAATATCGTGTCTAAAAACTGTGCACAAATATACACTCAAACACCCAAAAATATGCATTCCAAAATCACACCCCTTCAGGCCCTTCTTGGTAATCAGCTTATTTTGACTGAACCACTTGCCCAAATTACAAAACAAAATATACAACATTTACAGAAAAGGCTATCGAGCACGTCAATAAAGGCGAATATTTTTTTGGGTCAAATCCTCCAAGGTCACGGGGCATAAAGATCGTTCACATGTTATTTCTTATGGGAGATTTTTGCCGATGGGACCTAGCTCGAAAATAATTGGATGAGCGTAGCGAGCGAAGCGAAGATTCCATTTTATTACAGTGGAGAAAAAAATCCGGAATGTTTTTCTTTTTTTTATGTTTGTATTTTTGTGTGTCTTTTAACACGATTCCGGCTAAACCGATACTCCAATCGCGATGAAATTTTCTGGAGACCTTCGAAATCTCTGAACTAAGAACTGCCACGTTTTTGAGCGCAATCAAAAAATTTTTTCTCTAAAAAACGCAATTTTACGATTTTTTCGATTTTAAAAAAATTTCTTCGACTTATAACACCTAGATGCTTTATCCGATTTCAATTATTTTTTTCACAGAACCTTAATTTTATGAATTAAGATAATCGTGTGAAATTTGAGTGCAATCAAAAATTTATTTCTAGCAAAAATCACAATGTTACGATTTTTACGATTTTTTAAAACATTCTTCGACTTATAACACCTACATGCTTTATCCGATTGTAATGATTTTTTTTTCACAGAACCTTAATTTTATGAATTTATATATTTGTGTGAAATTTGAGCGTAATCAAAAAATATTTTTTTTATGAAAATAGCAATTTTACGTTTTTTTATTTTTTTATTTTACATTTCTTCGACTTATAACACCTACATGCTTTATCCGATTGTAACGATGTTTTTACAGAACCTTAATTTTACGAATTAACGAAATTTGAGCGCAATTGAAAAATAATATCTTATGAAAATCTCAATTTTTCGCTTTTTTCGATTAAAAAATTACGCTCATCCAACAACGCGCCTGAAAAGGTTTGCGAAGCTTCCTAGTTACTAAATTCGACAAATTTTTTAGGTCACGGTGGACTCAATTATTTTTTTCTTACGTCTTTCTAGATTCATAACACTAGTTGGCACGAATGAAATATATTTTTTTAGTTTAGTGGGTGAATACCCCCTTAATGTGATACAGCTGATCGTTTGTGGCAGTGTTATGAGAATCGCGGTTTCTGCTTGACTTTGTTGTTATCAGTCGGAGAATATAAAAACTTTCAGTCGTATCGCAAATACACGTTGGGGAGAATGGCGAAAATGGCCCAGAGGTTGACGCGCTCTGAAATCAAATAATAAACTCATAACAAAACCTCAGTAGCAGCTCAAAATTTTGCTAAAAGGGGTATTCACCGGCTAAACTAAGAAAATATATTTCATTTTTTTCTTACGTCTTTCTAGATTCATAACACTAGTTGGCACGAATGAAATATATTTTCTTAGTTTAGTGGGTGAATACCCCCTTAATGTGATACAGCTGATCCACAGATAATAGAGTACACTACGTAGTGTATCTGTTATCTGTGGCTGATCGTTTGTGGCAGTGTTATGAGAATCGCGGTTTCTGCTTGACTTTGTTGTTATCAGTCGGAGAATATAAAAACGTTCAGTCGTATCGCAAATACACGTTGGGGAGAATGGCGAAAATGGCCCAGAGGTTGACGCGCTCTTTAATCAAATATTAAACTCAAAACAAAACCTCATTAGCAGCTCAAAATTTTGCTAAAAGCGGTATTCACCCGCTAAACTAAAAAAATATATTTCATTCAGGCTAACTAGTTATGAATTTAGAAATTAACAGAAAAATTATTGGTTCCATCATGACCCTACCAAAAAATGACAAACATGGCATTTTTCGAGCTCTGGTCCCATCGGCAAAAATCTCCCATCCCAAATAACTTGGGGACGATCTTTATGCCCTGTGACCTTGGAGGATTTTGATCCAAAAAAATATTGGCCATTGACGTGCTCGACAGCCTTTTCTCTAAAACCTCTCTATTCTGTTTTGTAATTTGGGCAAGTGATTCGGTCAAAATATGCTGATTAAAAAGAAGGGGTGTTATTTTGGAATGCATATTTTTGCGTGTTTGAGTGTTTATTTGTGCACAGTTTAAAGACACGATGTTATAAAGGGCCATTTTAGATTAGAAGAAAATACTAACGTTTAGTATTTTGTATTTCCCGTATTGTTGTATGGTTATACTTTCGATGTGGCTGTGTTGTGTGTGTAACCACGGTAACATACCTTTGGCTGGCAAATTCAAAATTTTAGTTTTATAACCGGAGCACTTTCTTCAAAATTCAAAATTCAAAATTGGACCCCCCCCCCCATTAGGCCTATACGGAATGATTGAAGTGTCATTGGTAAATCTCTCCTATGTTTAATAAACGAGAATCTGACTACCGCCCGTAAGTACACTCTGTTGACATCCTCTTTACCATTGTGTATTATAATTATAGCGATATAGCCTATCAAGTACCAAAAGGGCCCTCGTCTGACTAGAGTGAATTTATGAATGGAATTTAAGAGATAGACAAACGATATGCATGTTCAATAGATATTCGAAGCCATTACCATTGAGTATAGTTTTTCCCATTTCCATAAATGTTTTAACCCAAATTTCTTCATCCTGGAGGAACGCGTTCCTTTTCTTGGATCAGGAACTTGTAGGCCCTAACGTTAAGTTACTAGGAAACGCTTAAGTCCCGCCGCGGTTGTTGGATGAGCGTATATGGTGCTTGAGATGCCATGTGTTACGCGGATTTTCTGTTGTTCTGTGAAAAAAAACATTACTTATCGAAGATTTTTTTTAATTAAAATTTTAAATTAAATAAAAATTAAAATTAATTTTTATTATTAATAAAATAAATAAAAAATTAACTTAATTTTTTTAATTAATCGTAATTTTTTAAAAGAAAAAAAATCGTAAAATTGCAATTTGTATAAGAAAATTTTTATTTGATTGCGCTCAAATTTAACACGAATATATTAATTCATGAAATTAAGGTTCTGTGAAAAAATCATTACATAAGATAAACATGTGGTGTTATAAGTCAAAGAATTGTTTTAGAAAGAAAACCCGTAAAAGTTGATTTTCATGAGAAATAATTTTTCGATTACGCTCAATTTCACACGAATATTTTAATTCTAAAATTAAGGTTTATGAAAAAATCATTACAATCGGATAAAGCATGTAGGTGTTATAAGTCGAAGATATTTTTTAAAAATCGAAAAAAAATCGTAAATTGCGTTTTTTATGAGAAAAAATTTCCCGATTGCGCTCAAAAACGTGGCAGTTCTAAGTTCAGAGATTTCGAAGGTCTCCATAAAATTTAATCGCAATCGGAGTATCGGTTTAGCCGGAATCGTGTTAACAACACACAAAAATACAAAAAAAAAAGAAAAAAAAAAACATTCCGGATTTTTTTCTCCAGTGTAGTGAAATGGAATCTCGCTTCGCTCGCTACGCTCGCTACGCTCATCCAACTATTTCGTGGGAATACTTTTAATTGGATGAGCGAAGCGAAGACTTCAATTTCACCGACCCCCCAAAAAATTTAGCTCGGGTGTTTTTTTTTTTTTTTTGTTTTGTTTTTTTTTTGTTTTGTTTGTTTTTTTTCTGTTTGTTAACTCTCTACAGACAAACGGCTTATCCGATCTTGATGAAAATTTTGACAGGACCTTCGAAATCTCTGAACTTAGAGGTGTATTGTTTTTGGGTACAATCGAAGAAATATTTCTCATGAATATCGTACTTTTACGATTTTTTTCGATTTTTAGTGCGATATTTTCGTGACATTTGGGCCAATTCTGACCAAACGGGTGGGGCTACAACGTTCATATCATACATGGACATTAAGGTTATGGTGATGTAGTACCTTTTGAAAAAAAATTGAAAGTTAGCCAGAATCCATAGAAATAAGCTTTTAATATAAGTTTTGATTTTTGTGCGATATTTTCGTGCCATTTGGGCCAATTCTGCCAAACGGGTGGGGCACAACGTTCATATTATACATGGACATTAAGATTATGGGATGGGTTGGTGTGGTAACACGTGAGTATACCTTTTGAAAGAAATTAGTTGTGAACTAAAGTGGTTAGCACTGTAAATCAAAATTTTAGTAATAAACGCACTTTTTAAATTCAAGTAATTTTTGACCCCCATAGTACGGAAGATTAAGTCATTTAAATCTCATGTTAAGAAACAGAATGTACGCCGAATACCTTGTCACCACATTTTTTTAATTCTTGCTTATACAGACTGTTATTATGATGATTAGATAACTTCTTTATGATTTCACATTGGTTCGATTTCATAATGTTGAACAAAAAGCATTCTTGTCCTGGAAAGTTCTTTTCTTGGCATAACTTTTAGCTCTAACTTAAAGTTCTATTCGGGGACTTTCTTTTTCTTTTAATTTTATTGATGCGGACACCAGTGGATGGGATGTGGTCCCGCTTTTGCATTCCTTTTCTTCAATACATTTTGTTTTTTTGTGTGTATATGTACCATGTATTATGAATTATGATGAATTGAAGATGATAAATAATAATAAATGAGTTGTTTAGAAACATTTGAAATAGCGGATTTCGTTTTAATATCAAGTAGCGGATTTTATTTCTCATACATTGGTAAAAACATTATGCCATTGTAAATTCGACTTTTCGATTATCGACCTACATTGTTTGTATTGTTGTTTATTGACTAGGCCTAGCTACATTCGTGATTGTGTTTATGTTGTTAAATTACGTATTGTTCAAGATGCCTCGATATAAAACTAAATAGATTTAGTACGCCCGGTACGCCTAATGTGGTTCAGCATGAAAATACAGCCACAAATAATGCCGAAAATGTTGTGAATGATGTTCCTAACCTCACTTCTAAACCGCGAACAGCTAGGGGCCTAGGCCTAGCCTACAAACAAAATGCTTTTGAGGAGATTGTGAAAACAACTTCAGGTAATTTAATTTGATTTGAAATTGATCTTCATGATTTTATTCGTGATGATCCAGATTATGGTGTTGGAATGCATTAAAATTCAGCTTGGTATGTAGGTATGTGGTAAGTGGGCTAGGTTAGGGTTGGAGGGAGGGCGAAGCGCCGTTGGCCTAGGCCTAGGGCTAGGCCTAGCTTACATTAATTTATAGCAATGTTAAAGTTTTTGTAGACAAGCCTATAATAATAGTTTTAGGCAATACTAAAAAGCATGAAATAAGCATAAAAAACCATGTTGGGGCCCATGAACCGCAGAAGTAGGCCCTACCAATCGATTTTCCCGGGAATAATTTTTGGTACTGTTTCGGTTAAGAATGGCCAACTTTTCACCAGCACTTCCACCGAGCCGTACACTCACTGTAAGTAACCTTACAAAACCTTTAACGTCGCTATTTTAAACAAAAAAAAACCTTCAAAAACCTTTAACGTCGCTATTTTAAACAAAAAACTTTCAAAACCTTTAACACACACAACACAGTTAAGTGTTTAAAAGTTGGCCATTCTTAACCGAAACAGTGCCTAATTTTTTTCGGTAGCCTACGGTACTTGTTCATTAACGGGACCCACCTCAATTTTTTGTTAATTGGTCCCCCCCATTGTCGTTTATTTATGTATTTATTTCGGTTTACAATGAATAATTTTAACTTCCGAGGAGTTGAATGTGACTCAGACGTAGAACGTGACTCACACATTGACTCAGGCGAGTACATTCCATTGGAACGCGTAGGCCTCCTACATGAGAGCAGTCGTCGCCGTGCAGCTGACATTCACCAAGTGTCCAGAATGAATATTTTCAATTTGTCAAACACTCAACTAAGCAAATATGCCCAAACGGACACCAAATGAAGCTGTAGGCCTATATTGGATCATGCGTTTTTTGGAAATGCAACGTGAAAACACGATTTCACGCGATTTCAAATGGAAGTCGTTTTGCGTTGGAAATCCTTTATATTTAAAATAGCAACGTTAAAAGTTTTGTAGGTGGAGTATTTTAAGAAACGAGGAATGATGCAGGTTGATGTTGGTACCATGTAGAATGAAGGAGGCGTGCACCGAGCATGGCCAATAATATGTGCGTGTCTTTGTGATTAATCTGTGCAATAGGCCTAAACCTATAAAATTGTATATTTTCGGAGTGGAATAATTGTGTTTTCCTGGCCTCCCGAAACTCAGATAGAGTAGGCCTAGATGTAGTAGGCCTACGTAGTTGTAATTGTCTAATAAAAAGTTTTCACCGAATTTTCACATTTTTTTTAGGCGGGTCCCGTTAATGAACAAGTAGGGCCTACCTTTTTTTCTACTTCAGATTTAGCATGCTTTTATTCAACTTCATGATACAAAAAATACATTCCATACAATAACAAACATTGATTTACGGAACAAGGGTAGTAGCCTATGACGGAATGGCTAATTTTGCACCAATTTTTGTTGTTGTTGTTCAAAACCATGCAAAATCACTAGAAAATTAAAAATAAACACGCGGAAACCCACTTTTACCGACAATTTCCAAAGAAAAAACATGAAAAAACGAAGCGAGGAGTGACGCGGCCTAGGCCTAGGCCTACCTGCTGAGATTTTGTGCTCACTGCAAATAACTTTACAAGAACATAATAAAAAAATCCAAAATAAAATCATCACGTTTTTGCTGTTATAGTAACAAAAAAAACTTCAAAACCTTTAACGTCGCTATTTTAAACGAAAGTCCTTTTGTGGTGAAAGTCATTTAGGCCTATATTAAAAATAGCGACGTTAAAGGCTTTTTAGGTGGAGTATTTTAGTGAAAAAGGTTGGTAAACCTAGTAAGTAACATCAAGACGTAAATATCAAACATGGCGACCAAATGACAGTGAAATGAACGAGTGTTTGTGTTCAATCTGTGTTCACCATTCTATATAATTGGTATATTTTCATAGTGATTAGTAAAAATAAATCGTTAATAATGAGTTCTTTATTTATTTCTCATTTGAAGTTGTTTTTTATTGTTTTCTTTGAAAAAAGCAGCGTTGAAAAGTTGGACCGCACCAAGTGAACTGAAGTGCCCAAACACCGCACAGGGGACGGGAAAGACGTTAGGACACTGTCGGAACGAAAACACTTAATTATCCAAAGGACTAACTATACTTTATTGAAGTAAACACTTACGGACACTACTAAGAAAAAACATACACAACACTAAGGAAACAGAGACACAGGTTCGCCACTACCGTGGTCGAACAAACAAACAACACAACTTCAGAAAGAGGCCTACTGGCACTCGATCTGCTGATCTTATACGCACACTTGTCCGTCCCTGCCTACTGGCTGGTCTTGACTGCCGTACTTTTCCTACCCCAGACACCAGCCCTTCTTACCCCACTTCCCCCCTCCATGTGACACCATGGAGGGTGGGTGACCTTCACGGCCCACTTGGGCCAGTGGCGCACTACAACTCCCCTCCCAGTCGGCGGCCACCCTGAGCCGGGCTGTATCACGAAGGGTCTGACGCCGGCTTCGGGCTTATGAAAGATGAAACTTCTCCGCACATTGGAGGAGCTCACTGCAACCACTTGACCCCGAGGGCCTAGTAAGGCGAGCCCCCCTCGTTCCCCGCATTCAAAAGTTCCTGTGGATGAGCCTCTCCCTCGCCTCGAGGCCAGTGCGCGAGGGTCGATTCCTCGCACTCCTCCGAAGCCAACGCCGCCGCGCGCACCTGCACAGGCTGACGTTGCTCAAACGGCTTAGCAAATCCTGCCCCCCCGCGGTTGTTGTCCCTAAGGCGCCAGTTGCCCCCTTTTGCCGCCGGCGGTGGGGCTGCGGCGTTCCGGTCAGAGACAGCCTGTATCGCATCCATTCGCGGGCGGCGATTACCATTGTCATACCGCTGTAATACGCGGTGCGCCTGTAGCAGACTGCGGTTCCCCATATCGGTAAGGGCATTCTCTACATGGGTGGGGAAGTGCCGAGCGAGCGTCTCCACCAGGTCTGCCTCGGCCAGAGGGGGAACCAGATGCTGTGCCGTGGCTACCTGCTTAGTGAAGTAATCGGCCATCCGGGAGTTTGAGTTTACCTGACGGTAGGAACCCGACAGCAACTCTTCTCGGGCCGCTCTCTGCTTGGAACCTCCCCAAAACTCGTCGAGGAAGACCCGACGAAAGGTTTGGTAGTCATGGAATAAGAACCCGAAAGCTGTTGCCCAAGACTTGGCAGACCCCTCCAGACTCGCTACAGCAACACCCAGCTGCTGGCTGCCGTTCAAGTCGAACCTGGATATATAGTTATCCAGGCTTTGAACAAAGTCTACAGGGTGTACTTCTCCCCTGCCCTTGAA
Organism: Sweltsa coloradensis; assembly: GCA_024449915.1. Classification (NCBI taxonomy): domain Eukaryota; kingdom Metazoa; phylum Arthropoda; class Insecta; order Plecoptera; family Chloroperlidae; genus Sweltsa; species Sweltsa coloradensis. The sequence continues at coordinate 24,889 of JAMZAV010006409.1, forward strand.
TAGGAGAGGACTGTCTCGCGGCAGCTTTCCCGCAGAGTGACCCTCACCCGTCGCCGCAGGGTAGCTCCTTGCACCAGTGTAGCCCCAGCCGCAGACGGGCGCAGGAGGAGTCCGGGGGTATACACCCCGGAGCCCATGCACTTGAGACGTAGGCATACCTTGATACGCGGACCCTCGCTGATAAGGGCCTGGCAGTGCACCACCACGACCTTCTTGGACATATCCTGGGAAAGGGTCCATCCGAAGAGGAAATCCCAGTTGCGCCCCAGCGTCGATGTCCACCTGAACCGGCCCTCGAGGATGCCCGCCACTGGAAGGATCTCGGCGTGGATCGCCGAGTGGAACGCCACCGAAGCCGCCCCCGGCCATAGATGACGTCCCCTGTCCGGAGTAGCCACGAGCAGCGTCCCAGCGGGGCCCCTGGTAGGCGTTGGCCGGCTCCTGTTGCTCGGGGTGCCCCAGATGCCCGCCACTGGACTCGACGTCCCGCACTCCTGCCCGCGCGCGTGGGTATGACGGCTCCCACGTGTCGCAACCCCTGGACCCGCGACGTGGACCAGACACGTGCGACGCGTCGACTTCGCGTCCGCGTGGGTAGGTCGGCTCCCACGTGTCGCCACTGGTCAACCGGCCAGAGCCAAACCCGTGCGACGTCTCGCCTTCGCGCCCACGTGGGAATGACGGCCCCCACGTGTCGCAACCCCTGGACCCGCGACCTGGACCAGACACGTGCGACGCGTCGACTTCGCGTCCGCGTGGGTAGGTCGGATCCCACGTGTCGGCACCGGTCGAATGGTCCGGACCAAACGCGTGCGACGTGTCGCCCTCGCGCCCGCGTGGGTAGGACAGGCCCCGTGGGTGTCCATACCCGTGGGTCTCCGTAGCGCCCCTGTTGGGGGTGCCACCACCATTCCCGTCGGGCAGGCCAGTTTCAAACAGTTCTTGGCGCCGCCCGGCTACCCCGGACGGTGCACCACTGGTCTCCGCTCTCGGTGGTTGTTGATGCCCGGGAAGGTTCACGGCCACCTGCTGGGGTGGACCCCCAGCCGTCTCCATCGCTGCCAAGCGCGCCTCAATGCGACCTACCGCATTAGTGAGAGCGTCTATCTTAGCACCTACCTCATTGTTCATCTCACGCATAAAGTTGCTAATCATTTCTCGTAAGAGATCTTCATCATGTTGACGGCCGACCGGCGAACCGTTCGTCGATCCGTTTTCAGACATTGAAAAAAAATACCATAGTGTTAATATAAAATAAAAATTAAACGTAAACTAATGAAATTAAAGTTCCTAGCTAAACGCGGTCACGATCACACGTCACTTATCGTTTAAAGCTTTTATTGTTTTCCTTTTTAACTCAATTCCTCGTGTGTTATGGCACCAGGTTGGGACGCCAGTTGAAGTGCCCAAACACCGCACAGGGGACGGGAAAGACGTTAGGACACTGTCGGAATGAAAACACTTAATTATCCAAAGGACTAACTATACTTTATTGAAGTAAACACTTACGGACACTACTAAGAAAAAACATACACAACACTAAGGAAACAGAGACACAGGTTCGCCACTACCGTGGTCGAACAAACAAACAACACAACTTCAGAAAGAGGCCTACTGGCACTCGATCTGCTGATCTTATACGCACACTTGTCCGTCCCTGCCTACTGGCTGGTCTTGACTGCCGTACTTTTCCTACCCCCAGACACCAGCCCTTCTTACCCCACTTCCCCCCTCCATGTGACACCATGGAGGGTGGGTGGCCTTCACGGCCCACTTGGGCCAGTGGCGCACTACAGAACTAGTACCAAAACGGCCGATTCAAGCAAACTATAAGTGATTTAATAAGTCCAGAAACTACTTTCCGCGGCCTAAAACCAAGTAAATTCACAATAATATTCAGTTAGAAAAAGGAAAATCATAAATTTAATACAAAATAACATTTCTGTCAAATTACCTTTATACCTTGATTTACATATTATGAAGGTGAATGCCCACATGAGCAAGGCTTGTGTGTGGTGTGGGCGCATAATATTTTGTGGTAGCTAATTCAGGTTTAGATGGCAGATGACGTTGAATCTTCGTAGGTAGACATGTAGTATTCCATGAAAGTATATAAATGTAGGGTAGGCCCTACCTATGTAGGCCTACCTATGTATAGGTGCTCCACGCTAAGAAAGCAGATGCGCGCGCTTTCGACGGGCCAATCAGCGATCGTTATTTTAAATTGGAGCTTGCTGAATGGCTACAATTCACCAGTTAAAAGCGCGCGCAACTCCTTTCTTAGCGTGGAGCGCCTATAATGTGTAGGCTATAAAGTTAGGTATAAAATATAAGCCTGCTATAGCCTAAATGGTACCACTAGCCTATAGTAGTAGGCATCATGTAGGATACTATAGCCTTACTTAACACCTTCACTGCTAATCTTTTACAAACAAACATCTTTTGACAAATTTTAAATTTGCTCTCAATCTCATTGTCCTTGTGTTTGCCATGTGTTAATAATAACAGGTCGAATATGAGTTTTTAATAGTTGTATAAAAACTGTTTTGGCCTGTGATGCTCATTCTGAGGGCTTGTGCAAAGCGTTGAAAAGATGAATAACCACTAACACCGCATGTGTACAACGCTGCTACAATATTCACTGATCCCACATGTATTTGCTCTTCTTTGGACTGTGACATCCATATGCTTTTATGCCCTTCCAGACAGGTTGTCGTGACGGTTAAAATCGGACCCTGGATGGCATGCGTTACATTGATAACGGGTTTTCTGCAACACTTGCCAAAGTGAAACAATTAAGTAGGCATTGCCAAAATACAAAGAATGCATTTGAAAACTTTGTATCACTCTTGCTAGTATCATCTCCATCGCTGTCCTAGGCGTCACTGTCGACACTTATCCCGCTGTCACAGTCATCGTCCGGATTATACGATGGGTCACAAGGGTCGTTGTAAACTGTTTTAGTTTCAGAATTGGAGTGAAAAAAATTGCTAATACTTCTATATGTTTCTGCTCCCATTTCACATTGCACTTCTATTTCACAGTAACGATGATCGATTTCCAAACAATCCAATGCATCTAAGAATACCGGTACACTATTGTTGCCATTACGCTTTGGGTTTTTGTTCGATTTTTTTACCACACTAGGCTGATGACACTTTTGAAATGCTAAATTAATTACAACTTGAGCATTTCGTTTTTGTAGATATTTGTAGATTTTCTACGTTTTGGCGATAGTTCGCTCTTACCACTCAAATGTAAAGATGGAACTGAATGTTCTTTTAGAGTTTGTTTTGATTAAGTGCCTAATAGTTCAACTTTAAGTTGGGAGGAAAGTTCAAAATCTTCGTCTTTAAAGTGATCAGAGCAGACACAAGTTTGCTTAGACGGAAAAAAGCTATTTCGATTTATTTTGTGAAGCCACTGTTTATGTAAAGAAGGAAATCGCATCTTACTGGGAAAGCATACATGTAACGAAATGCCACGCTCATTACTACGCTCATTATTACATCAGTAGACACAACACGTTTTCACCATTGTTATAAAATGTGTAAAACACACACAACGAACACACTAGTAAAGCACAAGTAACAATGTATAATGAAGAAGGAAACTATTCACTACCCAAGAGATCACCTAACACTAGTGGCCTCCGTCCGTCAACCCTATACCGGTATGCGGGCGGACTCACGCCAAGTGACGTAGGAAGGGTGCAGCTAACTAGGCGCGTGAATATCTTCAAAACTTGTTGATCGATTTTGTTGCATTTTTTTCTGATCTCTATGATAACATACATTCTTTTTTTAAATTCAAATGATGTTTGAAGAGTGGACTGGGCCTTTAAATTTATAGGTATTTACTTTAAAATGTCATAAATTCTTACATAAAAATGATAATAGACCTGAAATGTTGTGTAACTTAAACTACTGATGGTAGATAATTGACAATAGGTCATTTCATTTATAACACATATGACATAATATATTATCAATTATGTCCCATAAATTTAGGCCAATTACTTAAAAGTACTTTCTGAGAAAAATGTTCCTAAAGTTTATCATTATATCCAACTTTGTTGTTATCAGTCGAAGAATATACAAACGTTCAGTTGTCTCGCAAGTACTCGTTGGGGGGAGCTAGAAGAATGGCGAAAATGGCCCAGCGGTTGACGCGCTCTTTAACCAGTGTTGGGTCAGTTCTTTTTTAAAATGAACTTTTTAAAAGTTCAGTTCACAGCTCAAATAATGAACTTTAAAAAAGTTCAAGTTCTTTTAAAACCTAAAATTTTGAAAAGTTCAAGTTCGTCTAAAATATGAACTAAGTTCTTTTAAAAGTTCTTTTGTAAAAAAATCACTATTTTATTAAAGGCTAGCGTAAATTGAAGAAAAACACCAGAAAAAAGATTAGGGGTGTTGAGTACCAATTTACTCGCGAGTTTGAATCGGACGAAAGTGTTTAGCTGTTTTTTATCGTGTTGATGATTTATAATACTTTCTCGTCGACTAGCTTGTAAAATTAATGCAGATACTTAGCATTTTAGGCTTCCAAGATTTTTTTCCCGAATTAGTTGACGTAACTTACATCGTTTAGCTTCGTGAATCGTGCGTGATGTTGTCAAAATCAGCTGATCGTGCGTCAACGAAGGCCTACGATAAACGATAAATAGAGGCGAGCTCTGGCTATCGTCGTCGGAGACCTTGTCTCCTTCCCTTGACGACCTCCCCGACGACGATAACTAGACACAACAAACTATGACAAAGACGATGACGACTGCGACGTGAGATTCCCCCCTTCCACCCCTTTCCCGTGGCTGGTTCTGACCAGCATGCCCCCCCCCCCCCTAGGTTAGAGTGGTCGGTTGACGCGTCCTTAATCCAAATAAACAAAAAAAACACGATAAACAACAAATTGTTTTTGTTTTTAAGCGTCGACGGCGGCGAGTCGACGGCTGCTCGGCGCATGGAAAGAACTTACAAATGAACTTTCTAAATCTGAAAAGTTCGTTCTCGGAATGAACTTTTAAAAGTTCAAGTTCATTCATTTAAAAAAAGAGTACGTTCACTGAAAAGTTCACAAAAAAAGAACGCGTTCTTTTTTAAAGTTCCTTCCCCAACACTGTCTTTAACCAAATAATAAACTCAAAACAAAACCTCAATAACATCTCAAAATTTTGCTTAAAGGGGCTATTAACCCAAAAAAATATTTTTTACCACATAATCTATAGCCTATTACTACATTAAAATGACCGTTTAAAAAGTTATATCTTGTAACTGTGGTTTTACACGAATTTTTCAATTTTTTTGATCCAGAAAATAGCGAAAATGGTCGTTTTGGGAAATTTCTTAAATCGGCTTTAACCTGCTTCTTTTTTGTTTCACATAGATACTAGAGCATCATACCAATCTAAAATGGCCCTTTATAACATTGTGTTTTGAAACTGTGCACAAATATACACTCAGACACGCAAAAAATGCATTCCAAAATCACACCCCTTCTTGGTAATCAGCATATTTTATTTTAAACAACCCTTCCCCAAAATTTTACAATCAAAATATAGAGGATTTACAGAAAAGGCTGTAGAGTACGTAGGCCTACATAATGGCCAGTATTTTTTTGGATCAAAATCCTCCAAGGTCACGGGGCATAAAGATCGTCCCCATGTTATTTCTTATGGGAGATTTTTGCCGATGGGACCTAGCTCGAAAAACACCAAGTTTGACAATTTTTTTTTTGGGGGGGGGGTCAATGGTGGCCCCAATAATTTTTCTGTAAATTACTAAATTCATAACTCTTCTCTTCTTCTCTTATGCCCACATCGACATATTTATGTCATCATGTGTCTTGACAACCAGTAAAGATAGGACTCCTAACTAGCTAGCCTGAATGAAATATATTTTTTGAGTTTAGCGGTTAAATACCCCTTTAAACAATAAAAAAAATAAAAAAATAAAAAAAAGAAATTTTTCCTAATGTTTTAGTATTTGGTATTTCCAGTATTGTTGTATGGATGGTTGCTTTTGATGTGGCTGTGTTGTGTGTGTGTGTGTGTGTGTGTGTATATATAAAAACCACGGTACTTACCATTGGCTGGCAAATTCCAAATTTTTATGTTGATCAGAGCACTTTCTTCAAAATTTATATCATAGCAAATGCCCTTCAATGGTGCCATACATTGGATTCACTCTTATCCCAGACTTCAACTACACAAACCAATGAACGTACGTAAAGCTGTAATTTTTACAATAACATTAAACACTTTATTATCATTGCCGTCAAATGTTGGGTGCAGACTGTAAGTGTAAGGTTAATCCATAGTAGGGTATGTATGTAGGCCTATACTGAATTCAACAACTTATAGCTCATACTTCATGTAGCCTAGCATTGTTAAGTTATATGCATGCCAACTTTATGAAGTAGGCCTAGAACCATACACAGGGTGCGAATTAAATTTATTTTTCAGTATTATTGCCCTTGAGATGGCCTTAGAAGCAATCTGAGGAAAATATTTGGGGGTATTATTGCTCTCAAGATGGCCTTAGAAGCGATCTGAGGTATTATTTTGAAAGGAATGTGTAAATTGACGCATTATTTATTAACAGTACGAGATAAAGTCACTTATATGTTATGAGTTTGAGATGGGAATCCAGAGGTGGGGAATTTAGCCACCCCCGGGCAGGGATACCTTTAAAGTAAAAAAGAGCCAGGGATAAAATTACCAGAGGGGGAGAATCCCCCCATCCCCCCCGTAAATTCCCCACCCTGACCATACAATATTTCATAACTATCCCGGGCTTACATGGGCCATTATATAACTTACATACGCAAAATGGTTCTGGCTGCCTGTCTTTGTTTTGTATAGTATTGGACATATTCAAAGTCAAATAAATAATAATAAAAAAACAAAAAAGAAAAAATAATAATAATTAATACCGGTAATAATAATTTATTAACTATTTTTCCTTATGAAAAAATAAATAAATTGTGTACAATATCCACACAATTAAATCCATAGTTTCTCTTTCAATTTTTAGGCAAAATTTTTCTGAGTTTTCTACAAAAAATACTGAAAAATGATCAGTAGTACGGCCTACGTGTATTTTTTTGGTATGTTTTCATATAAGCGGAAAGGACCTATCAGAAAGACCTATCAGTTATATAGTTTGATTGACCCTGCAATGTTTTTCAACGGGCATACAGTTGCGGCTCTGGTCTGAATTATGATAGTGGGTCACAATCATAAGACATAGCATTTTTTATATAACTATTGTCACATCTTGCATATTTATTAATGGTCCTCATTTATCAAACAGTTGCATTGTTATCTGAATATTTACTATTATATAAACAAATTCACAATTTTTTTTTATCTGTGGTACTCTATGGTAGGCCTGGATTAGGTAAAATTTCAGTTATTTGATGCACTTGGTTTCATTCAACTACCTACCCCTATTTTTTGGGTAGGCAAGGACTTGATATAGCTATGTTACTTAAAGCTCTTAAAATGCATTTCTCTCCACAGGATACCAAAACTTTTCGACCAATACCAGTAGCCATAGGAAGTTAAAAAGCCGTTCAGAGAAACGTGACTTTCCTTTTTTCGTATCATAATTTCGCTGTAGTGCCATCCGGTCGTGTCTTCTCGGCAAATTCAAGATGGGGAGCGTGAACGTTAACCGTTCCATCAGCGATGCGTTCTACCATTATAAGATGCCCCGTATCCTGGCCAAGGTTTAGGGGAAGGGAAACTGCATCAAGACTATTATTGTCAACATGATAGAAGTTGCCAAGGCCATCGGAAGAACCCGCTACCTGTAAGTTGTGCTGTTAGGAAATAGGAATTTCAGTTGTAGACATCTGTATTAGGTATTATCATTTAAGCTACAAAATATAGAAACCGGTACTTAGTAACAGGTTGTCTATTATAGCCCTAGCTAGAACATCATTAGTCAGCATTTATATTATTCCTGGCCGTGGAAGCTCCCCAACAGTTTAATTTGTGAGGGTCAAATTTTGCCTGTTGTTATTGATACAATTTGTGGTTTTTTTTGTGTTGTTCCGGATTCTTAGTATTGATTCGAGTAAAAGAACTCGGGTAATGTTTGGATGTCATCCCTTTTACTTTGTACCAAAGATAAGTTACTACATAATTAAAAATTAAATGGCATTAATATGCCTAATGTTTTCTCAGTATAGTTTTTTGTAATTCTTAAAAAATTATAAATTTTGCAGCATGTAGGCCTATTTATGTAATTATATAAAAATTTAATTATATACATAGTATATATATATATATATTTCTAACTCAATGGTTTAAACATTAAAGTGGGTGTTTTTTTTAGGCAAGCTACAAGACAAAGTAGGTTTTAAGGTTACCAAAATCTGACAAACAATTTTTTTTTTAAAGTACCTACTAAAAAATACTAGGCTATGTGGTTGTTGCTAAATGACAAGATACTATGTCGCAAGTTTTTAATTGCATCATGCCCGCCCATTCTAATTGCAGACAATTGGGGGTGATATCAGTAGGCCTAGAGCATTTCTTCAACTAATGTTCTTCAATATCATGTGTTACACTTACAAACACTATGTACTATTGCTTGGGTTGATAGGGCCTAGAGGCTGGTTTTGTGTTGGTTGGGAAAGATTGATAGAGGCTGGGAGCCAACAGCTTACCTTGAAGAGTTTGGCAGCTGTGTAGAGTTGAAGATCACATTAAAAATACACAGATCACATTTCATTACAAAAAACGTTTCCGCTTGAACAGCTTTGTTTTACCCATCGGAGTTGAGAGAGTTACTGACTAAATATTGGCTACTATTTACAAAAATGTACAAGAGGCACTGTTGGCGGTGGGGAGGGGAACTAGGGAAGGTCAGCCAGGGAAGTTCTCCGCTTTCCCTCTGGACTCCAAGGTTAGCGTAGGGAGGCCCCCACGGGAGCTGGGGATCTTTTGGTGTGCCAATTCCCATTTCCTGAGCTCTCCTTCAAAGCAGTTAGTGATAATGCCTTTATAATGCGTTGAAACAGTCATTAAAGCTGGTATTAAAGCATTTGAAGGAGAGCTCGGAAATGGGAATTGACACCCAAATGATCACCAGCTCCCGTTTACCTCCCAACCTCAACCTATGCTAACCTTGGAGTCCAGAGGAGAAAGGGAAAACCTTACGTGGCTGACCTTCCCTAGTTCCCCTCTCCCCCGCCAAAATGCCTCTTGTACATATTTATAAATAGTGGCCATTTATTTAGTCAGTAACTCTCTCAACTCCGACGGGTGAACATAGCTGGGTTTAAGCGGAACGTTTGTCATAATGTAATGTGATTTGTGTATATATTTATGTGACCTTCAACTCTACACAGACGCCAAACTATTCTACAGTTGGCTAGATCCGCAGTCATTTATCTACTTCCGTGACAATTTGAAGCCATCTTGAAAGACCTGTTTGCATGTGCAAATAGTTTTCAAGATTGCCGCCAGGTTGACAGGTGAGCATACTAGCCGTTAACACCAAATGTTTACTAAATTCCCTTGTGCAAAAACTTCTTATTGTTTCTGTTTGTACATTCCCATGCTGCACAAGCTAAACCCATATCAAACAATCCAGTAAAATACTTTATTGCATCAAAAAGCATAAATTAAGACACCAAATTGCCATCTTGAATATGGCAAATTGACTCTTCAATTTGCTACGCTCGCGTCTGTGCGGAGGTATTGGAGACTGCGTATCTAGCCCAGGGGCGCCGGGTTTTCTAAATTCCGAGGGGTGATGAAATATTTCATTGACACTTTGAAGGAAATTATCCTTTTTAACTGTCATGAATTAGATACATTTTATTCAGTAGCTGATCTGGTCCTGATTTATGGGAAATAAATTTTTTTCTCAAGATTTTCATATAACTAGGAAGCTTCGCAAACGCTTTTTTTAGGTGCGTTGTTGGATAAGCGTATTTGGTGTCATTAAAATGCCATGTGTTATACAGATTTTCTGTTGTAAGCGGATAAAGCTACAATCGGATAAAGCATGAAGGTGTTTTAAGTCGAAGAACTTATTTAAAAATCAATTCGATTACGCTCAAATTTTACACGAATATATTAATTCATAAATTAAGGTTCTGTGAAAAAATCATTATAATCGGATAAAGCATGTACCTACGTGTTATAACTAAGTCAAAGAAATGTTTTAAAAATCGAAAAAATCATAAAATTGCGATTTTCATGAGAAATAATTTTTCGATTGCACTCAAATTTCATACGCATATATTAATTCATATAGTTAGGGTTCTGTGAAAAATCTTACATCGAATAAAACATGTAGGTTTATAAGTATAATCGTAAATTACGAAATTTTCATGAGAAATATTTTTTTGATTGCGCTCAAAAACGTGGCCGTTCTAAATCAGAGATTTCGAAGGCCTCCAAAAATTTCATCGCAATTGGTTATTGGAGTATCGATTTTAGCCGAATCGTGTTAACAAACATACAAAAATACAACAGAAAAGAAAGAAAGAAGAAAAAAACATTCCGGATTTTTTTCTTCAGTATAGTAGAATGGAATCTTCGCTACGCTCATCCAATTATAAATCGAAAACTACCTATCCACGTATCTATGGGGAGGGGGAGATAGTGTGATTTTGCAAAATCAGTGTCGGTTTGAAAGTTTCAGCCGTAAGTGTCTCTTATAGCCGAAGGCGAGAAAATTTCGGAATTTCGGGTACTTCTTTTGATAGCCTAAAACCTCGTTTAAAAATCTAAAATTGCACAATAGGTGATGGTAATTGGTCGCGCAAGCAAAATCTAACGCGGGGGGTGGGGGGGAGGACAATCACCCCAGCCTCTTTACAATTAAGTGTGGACATTGACACTGATGTTGGTTTAGTATTACGAAAAGAATGGAATTGCATATATAATATGTATTTTTTAAATTCCGTTTAGTTTCTGTTTAGGCATTCACAGGAAAGTCTACCATTGTATGTTAGGGGAGTAGATTTGTTATTCGCAAACAAGAAATGCCACAGTACAGCTCAAAATGTGTTATATTGGTCGAATGTTTATTTAGATTCAGAATATTTGGAGGGGTCCCCAAACAATCTGAGGGGGACTTCAGCCTCATTACCCACGAGTCCCGCGCCCCGGATCTAGCCTACTATAGGTGTTTTATATCTATGGCACCCCAGCCGCTATCAATCTTTGCCCAACCAACACTAATTAGTAATTACACGACTATTATTAGTAACCATTAAATTGCTACCAGCAGAAACCCAAGGGGTTGTATTTTTGTGCACGTACTTCAATAAATGATTTTAACAAATTGTTTTTCCCTGACCTTAGTTATCTTGTGGTTTTGGTTTTTTGTTAGTCATACAATAGTTGACTCTTGTTTTCAGATCCCACTAAATACTTTTGGGTGTGAGCTCGGCGCACAGACCCGTTTTGACTTCAAGAACGACCGCTTTCATCGTCATCGGCTCGCACGAGGCCATCATGCTTCAAGACCTTCTCGACGGCTTCATCCGCAAGTTTGTCCTCTGTCCCGGCTGTGACAACCGGAGAAATGTGCTCATCGTGTCCCGAAGAAGGGGACCAACCATCAGTCAGACCTGCAAGGCATGCGGCTTTTCCCCGGACCGCTAGAGTTCAACCACAAGCTAAACACTCATCCTCAAACCCTCCCCAGTGAGTACCAGCACTCGTCACAAATTCCAATCCGGCACATTTTGGAGTTTTTTCTAAAAATGTAGAAATCAAATTTTAGGGCTCATCTGGTTTATAGTCTAGTGCCTGCTTAGCAATTTTACAATTTTTAGTCATTTAAAGCAAAAAATTGATACTATTGTCAATTTAAAATAATGTGCGTAACGATGCAAAAATACATGTGGTGTGTGTTTGAACTTACTTTACAAGTAGGCATAGTAGTATTTGATGTTACAAAATTTTAAAAGTTGATTTTGGCTTGGGCTTGGGGTACCAGATGCCCCGAAAAAAAGCGGGACAGTCCCGATTTACATCCAATTGTCCCCCCGTCCGAAATTAAGATATAGAAACAACAAACAATTTCCCTTAAAAACTACTTGCCAACACCAAATTACACTTGCCTAAAGTTATAAAAATAAAAAATTTTTAAAAAATTTTTTTAAAATTTTTTAAATTTGTCTCTTCCCTAAAGAATGTTCTAAAAGAAAGTAAAACAGCTAGGCGTTATGAAAAATATGTTTGATTTAAAAA